>MIQA02008333.1:0-14015 GCA_001887855.2 Sclerospora graminicola | reverse complement strand
CTCTAAATATCATCTCTATAGGGTGATCCGATTGGTAAAACAAAGACACTACAACATCGATATTTAAAAACGATTATGGTTGGTTGCATTCCAATGTCGGTATAAAACGCACAAAAATCTGTGGTCCAATTTACCACTGTAGAAGGTGTTCCGGAATTCCACGATCTACTAACTTAGATCTACTTCGAAGAAATACGTTAGTACCCTAAAATGCATGTCATAGGCGACTGCCACTCATAGGCGGGGCCTACTATTAAGAGCTAAAACTTTACACATCAGCTTTTATGCAAATCGTAAAAGCTGTATTACCCTAACTTATTTTAGGAATAATCCTAGTGATCCGAAATTAGGTTCGAGTCATCCTGATCCAGACCATTGCGCGTCCTCTCATATCGAGACACGCGGAGGTAACCTAAGCTAGCCTATGGTCAGACAGTGCTTCTACGTGTCGATAAACTTGGTACACGCTTCGAACCCCATGTCACGCATACAAAAGGTTAGTGTTTTACACATAAGTTTGGTATTTTGCACATAATTTTGGGTGACTTTTTACGAGTGCTGCGACAACAGCACTTTTGACAGGGTTTGGTAGTACCGTGGAAACATAGGTGTCGTCTTTGACATGCATTTTACGGTACTGTCGAACATCAATTTGTTTTGTCCAATCACGTGTCACTATTTTTCAGTACAAAACGCCATTCCGGCACAACGGCCTTAACGTTACACTCGGGCGATGTGATAGTGCCGAGGAGACTGGGTCAAAGTGATAATCGGAATGTTTGCAATGTTGAGACGGCTCCCCAATTGGTCACCTTTTGGGGGGCTTCGGTGCGTTTTTAGTTTCTTGGTCTCGGCCGTGGTTAAGCAGGCTGAATGCTGTAGTCTACTTCAAGAACCTAAAAGATTGTAATGCGAAACCCAGCTTGTCTCTAGCTACATGTATGCTTTTGATGTCCACCTATGCGAGTAAAGCAGCTGACTATGATATCTGTTACCGTTTTGCTTATGAAAGTTTAAAAAGGTGACTACCAAGGCAAATGGTTGGTCGTTCCCCGTGTGGCGTTTTGAGTGCGTGTAATGCGAGTCGGTAGAAATCGCTACAACCTCAGCGTTAATGTTACGGAACTTGTCCTCGCTGTCACTGAAGCTAACAATCTGCACTAAACGCAGTATCTTTTCTTTATTTTTCTAAAATGATCAATTTTCGCTTATCATTTAACGAGAAATAGTAAATGACACCAGAAAAAAAACAATTTATGAAATGCAATTACCTCGCATGCTTCCGCCCTCGTCGTCGCATACACACTGCCGTTTCTTCTGTTTATTTCTGGGGGAATCCAAGCTTCCAGTTTTGGTAGCGGTACAAACTCACGGGAAAGGAATGACCACCCAACATCACGAATAGCACCAAACTCTACAACACGCTTTGGGAAGGTTGCCCTCGATGGTGGTGCTCTCCCTCAGCTGACATGGGCTTGGCTGAGGCCGCGACGGCTACTGTTCTTGGATCAAGGATAATTTTTTGGCCTTCTTTTGTAATGTATACCAAGTATAATTTGGGAAAGGACAGGTTAGGGGTGGGGCACTCTTACGAATTTCCACCATACACGACACCTTCTAATGCTTAAGCTCGTCCTTTTTGTCGTTATTGCAGTGTTTGTGTCGGCATGCCGTAGTGCTGAATCTATTCCCGCCGGGGGTAAATTATCCGATGATGTTGTGGATCAAAAACCTTATCGCGACGGCAAAAATAGGCTTCAGTTAAACGAGCAAGCGGCAGAAGATTCCAATGATGAAAGAGTAAGATTACCGCCGGATGTAGACTCCTCCATAGCGTCGTCATCGAGAAAACGAATGAGGGTTGAAGAGTATCTGCCTGCTCAATTGGTGGTCCCGCACAAGCCGGAGGTGTCTCGCGTCACAAACAACGAAAAATTTAAAGCATTGGTCGCTAATTTAGGTATCAACATGAATGGTGCTAGAAGAGTCGCGGAAATTTTAAAGGGTCAGCCCCTATGTAGAAAGTACGATATATACAGTCTCGAATTGATGGTTCTCGGGAGCTATATTTTCGAACAACTTCTCGAACAACTCGAGATAAAATACTATGGCCTGAGCGTTAATAAAGACATAGTGCTCAGTTTCATGGCGAGCAAGGAGACTGATCGTAAGGTTTACGACACTTGGCAACGTGAACGTAGGCAAGCAGGCGTTCGCTTTCGGCCCCTCCAGGAAAAGATGTTTGGGCTGTACAAGAAACTGGAAGAGAAAGGCATCAAGATGAGAATTGACGAGCTAGCTGATATGGTTTTTGGGTACGAATTATTCGAACTCAATAAAACCAATCTCTACCCGTCGAAGGTAACGCTACAGCAGGGTGTACCTACACCGCCAAGCAAGAAGGTGCCAGAATCTGGCCAGCACAATCATAGGATTGAATATGAACTTGATAGCGACCCTAGAGTTGTAAAGAGGTTGAAAATGCTTGCAAAGGACCGGGAAGTCGGTGGTAGGGATCAGGAAGAGCTACGAAAGAAAGCGAGACACGCGATAGTCGGTGACCTATTGACGGAAGAAACAAACAAGCAAAGAAAATGAGTTGAAGCTTTTACTCGGTCGATGTGTTTGTGACCAACTGCGTATTAGCACAAGCATTCACTTGGTCGACTTAACATTGCAAAGATGGTTTATCACTTTAAGGTCTAGGCACCTCCTCAGCCACTTCAAAGTTAGATATTTTCTGCGTCATGCAATCAGTTGTCACTTTAAACACTCTTTTGGAGGAAACATTGGGAATCCTTAATGAAACGATATCAACGTTGTAGGTCGTGTATGCTAGTAGCAGAACATTAATGATTCCTTAACCAACACTTTTCGCCAATTCAACGCCCTGGAACCGCAGCAAGGTGCTCAGTACTCATCAAAAACGTCAAGCGCAGCGCTGGATGGACTTAGGTCAATGCTCATACTACATGTATTGTTAAAATTCAGCTAACGCACTAGAAGCTAACGTAACGATTGCCGAATTTCGACCCTTAAGTAATTTTTGTATAAAGTAAACTGCCAATTTGGGGCCTTCTTTAATTTCTGTCCTCATAACTTTTCTCCTATTTATAATCTGTCGCAAAAAAATATTGGTAACTTAAGACATTATCCCCAACGGAGTTATTATTATCCCCACAGGAGTTTTTTACTATTATTACCATCGTGAAGCCTTTAAATAAGAATGTAGTTACCATCTTCTCATCAGTAGGTAGCGACGAATTCTGAAAGGGTGGGAAACGAAGCCGTTAAACAAAGACAGAAATTTGACGAGCATGTATCATATGTGTAGCAGCTTCACTAGTACGAAGGGTCAATGCAGGGTTAAAAGCAGCCTTATCTTTTGCATCACCACATACAGTACACCTTTCCCCGGTCAAAGTTGGACTAGTTTCGAACCAAAGTCGGATTTTTAGGTTTTGTAAAAATGAGGTTTCATGCAATGTCGGATTCCTTAACAAGCAAAGTTGGACTATTTTCGTACTTTGGGGTGACATAACTGTGCACAACATTTCTTCCACCGTTTCTTGTCCAAATTTGCCTCGTTCACATCGGCGATCGATTCCAATCCAATTTCTTGACAATCATGTAACGCTGTTTCTAATAATTGGTCTGTTAATTCTTTGCAATACTCGCGATCTTGTTGAGATATTGTAGTGTTTAGAAGCGGCAATGTGCTTGATTGTTTTACAACATAAACGATGACCTATGAGAATTGCAGGTACATCTCCTGCGGCAGAGTTATCACGCACCTCACCGTCTACGACAAATAATTCTCGACACCTCAGCGACCAATAATGGCCAATTAATCTACATATACCGTATACTACTGCGAGTGTTTAGTTCCTCACAATGATATAAGTCAAGTTCATTGGAAGTGACGACAACAATCATCTATATGAGCAAATTTTATGATGATGCGCGTCAACCTTGAACCCCGAATGGTGGATAAATGGGTCAGCAACAGAACTACAAAAAAACCTTCAGCGCCGTGAGTTTGGTTGTGTTGACGACTGTACACCACCCATACCGTAATTGCAAATCTGGCATTCCTGAGTTCGCCAATAGTAAGATCCGTTAATAACGTCGAAGCCGACGGCAAACTCTGCGCAGTACCGATCGAACAATGCTTCCCACTCGTTGAATGTTACGATTTCGTACTGACGAGCAGGGGCAGATCCAGAACGACAGTATAGTTTCAATCGTGATTCATCGTACTAGCAGCATAGCGTACATTTGCGTAGCTTTAAGTGACTGCTCAAGCGAGAACCCCGACAAGAACATGGAAATATACGGTGGTACAATCGTCCTTTGATGTGATAAACAAACCAATTCGGCATTCAGCACGGGTCCTGGAGCTTCTTCTTCTTGGCTGCGAACAAATTTTCGCCACTTATTCAGCCATTTCTTTGGAACCAAAAAATACGTGGCATATTTGCTTCGTCCATTGATGGACTAATGTGGTGCTAACTGTTGTTGTCGAGTTCCTGAGCCATTTGGTGAAAATAAACCTTTCGGATACCCAGTTTTTCGCTGCAGTAGCAATAGAATCTCTTCCGACCCAGCGATTTCTCGTTCAAGCCTCGCTTTCTTTTTTTCTTCCACTTCCAACTCCCGAGTTTTCTGCTCAATCTCACATTCCACACAGTCACAGCTCGACTTAAGTTCAAATCCCCTCAATTCAGGAGCATACACGGCAATTTTTCGACACTTCTTGGCTCGAAAAATTGCTCGGCGATTACGTCCACACATTGTGTCACAGGTAGCAATGCGTCATGGGTACACACAATTCTAGCTCCCGTTTCAGATAGTGACGAGTTTGTTCCAATTTGAAGCTTTTCTACGATGATATCATCCTTCCTTTTCGCTGCATTTTTTCGTCGTTGCTGTCGTTTAGTCCGTCGAAATTGTTGTAAAAACTGCTCAAAAATCTGGCATCTTTTCTTCAAAGCTCCGAGCCACGCACGACTGACAACGACGTAATTGGACGCAAACGATCCATTGGCTAGCTACTACAGAGCAAAACGAGAACAACTCGTCAGCGTGGTGTTTGTCTTGCAGGGCCATCATGGCCTTGTCAGGGTTAAACAAGTTTTTACCAGCCAATCGCTCCGATATGTCCCTATTTACTCGCCAAAAAAAGGTTGACAACCCCTTTGACATACCCTTCATTTTTACCTTTGCGATATATCTCGAGGACTGACGCAGCATGTCGTCAGACTGCTTTTACACGCTTTTGTTGTTATTTCTCAGCATAATTAACGTTTGGCGTTCAGCATGATGTGTTCAAGCCAAAGCGAAACTTACTATTGATCCGGATGCTGGTTTGAGCCCGACGCAAATGATACAAGCACGAGGTTACGCCGTTGAGACGCACAAGGTCATAACTGCCGATCGCTATGTGCTCACAATGCATCGTCTTCCCAAAAGCTACGTTGAAACCCAACGAAGGTTGCCAGCAGCAACGAATAAGCCGGTAGTCTATCTGCAACACGGGCTACTTGATAGTTCCTACACATGGGTCCTCAATTACCGCAACCAAAGCTTGGCGTTCATTCTTGCTGATCTTGGTTTTGATGCCTGGCTCGGTAACAATCGAGGAAACAAGTGGTCAAGGGAGCACTTGGACTACAGTACCACTGATGACAGGTTCTGGGACTTTACATGGGAGGATATGGCCAATTACTTCGAAGTATGATTTACCGGACTTGGCTCTTTTGTACATGTAGACACGGGGCATCTAAAAAATATTGTACACAGTTATGTCTCCACTAAGTACGCAAAATAGTCCAACTTTGCTTGTTAAGGAATCCGACATTGCATGAAACCTCATTTTTCCAAAACCTAAAAATCCAACTTTGGTTCGAAACTAGTCCAGACCGGGAAAAGGTGTAGAAGCTGATAGGATGATTCACAGAGCAGGGACAAATATTAAATTGTGGTCCACACTATTTGTAATCTATATTATTCCGAGGATAATAAAAACTCCGGTGGGAATAATAAAAACTCCGGTGGGGATAATAGCGAGATTTCGCAGTAGCAGTTTTATCTTTACCCTCAGTGGTCATTCTGCCGCTGATGATAAAGATAAAAACAGATTTCGCAGTGAAGATTAATTTTACCAATTTCTACGATAGGGGCGATTGACTTTCATAGACAAACAATTAAACAATATAGTTGATTTGATTATGTTATGTGACTGGTTGTGGCATGGACTGCGCTCTTCATTGCCTCTCCTAGTGTCCAGAGACATCGATCGCTAAAGTTTGCCCACACTTCGCGCCAGACAAGTTTTGAACCAACGTGAAGCTGCAAGTAGATCATATAATTCGTCGTTTGCTGACTCACAGAACTATATCACTTTCGGCGCTCAAAGTGACATCATACAACGTCTCAAAACCTTGCAAGTCCAGCGCTTTGACAACACAAAGGTCGTTATCAGCTTTAATCCCCCACACGTTTCGCGAAGGACAACACTAGCAGGAGATTTACGCCTTGTATTTGTGTTAACGTATCGAAACAACCGCTGCAGCGCCCAGAATGATTCTTCCGTCATCGTCTGCATGTCCAAACGAATTGAGAGCGCTTTCACTGCTGGTGGTATCTGATCCAACCAGTGAATAAAAAATTCAGCAACCACGACCTCAGAGAAACTTGTATGTCCGGAAAATGCACGATGAACGAAGTTGTTAGATCTGGGATAACCGTCGTAAGCCTCACAAAAAATACCTTGCGCTCCACCATCGTGAAGTGAGGCACACAACATTGAACGGTAGTGTCAGGTCGGACTTCGTCACAATGTAAGCGCTTTCGAATAGCAACAGCGTAAGATGGTTCGGTTCGATTCTCGATAGTTGCCAAAGTAACATAATTCTTAATTCCCTCGACATGTTGCGCTATTTTATGCCTGTCATTCCGTTCTTTTAAAAGATCATTCTATGCCGTATGCAAACAAATGGCTCTGGCAAACAACAAGGCTGAAGCAGCTGACGAGGACGACCCTCCTCCATAACCGTCTACAATCCGGTGAATCAAACTCATCGAAGTTTTTGCGAGTCTTCTAGATTAATTTTCAGCGCACTTGCGAAAATAGCCCCTGAACAATTCTCTCTTTCCGACACAAGAGGTGATGTCCCGACAGCTTCAGCAAGTGATTTAACAAATCAGACAAGGTTAATTTCGATACCTGTATTTAGTGACAAGTCCGTTGGATTCTTTTTCGAGTACCGTCGATGACAAAATGTTGGTAGTCACGGTACTCGCCTTTGATGATAAAGACTCATTCTTCCACGGCCTCAGTCTTCAGAACATAAACTTTATCATCCTATATTCTTCAACCTATATATGGATTAATAAACGCGGGATAAAGATAAAGAACGCTGTGCGAAATTTCTCTAATGTCTCCCACAGTTAATCTTAAAGCCGTTTTATCTATCGCTAATGGGCTAATGCATCTCGCAAAAGTACGAAATGCCAATTTGGGGCCGCTTTTTTACATGAGTTTTGGTATCACCTTTACCACACCTACCCCTTTGAGTATTAGCAAAAACAAATCTACCAATCGGTACGCTGTCATTTCATTTTGTTCATTTCTACCAATTGCTACTCTGACTTTGTTTTGTCAACGCTTATTGGGCAAAACCAGTAGTGGCCCCAACCTTATCTCAGTCTCCGGAGCATACACCAAAGCTCAATTGGTTTCGTCAAATGTCCAAAATAGAATCAGTAATGACCAAAATTATTCGTCGGACCTGCTACAAATAGTGCTCGTATAAACAATCTTATTTTCGAAATTGATGTGTAGTAAAGAAACGCAGACGAGTGTCGTTGGAGAGACTGCTGAAACGGATGTCGTGAATGCCGGTGGACCTGCCAAGATCACCGATGACATGCAGGTGACGACCATCAAGGACATCGTTGTCCCAGAAGATGATTCTGCTACACATTTGCTTAAGCGAGCTCGCACGGCGGAAGATGATGAGGGGGGGGAAGGACCATCGAAGAAGATTCAGTGTGAAGCGGTGGCACCTACTGCTGAAACAAATTAAGGAGTGCAATTGCAGTTCGATTGCAAGGGTGTGTCGAGCCTGACGAGCTGTATATTTAATATTTTGTTGGCAATAAAATGACGGGTTACAAATCACCACAAATGTCAGCAGAACCAAAGCGTAAAAAGCGTCGAGGACGTCGCAAGTCCAAGACCGAGCGATTATCTCGTGCGACGTTTGTTTCGCTATCGCCTAATACATCATTACACACTCTATTGTCGAAAAGGAGCTCGAGTTGGGAATGGAATGCAGCGCAGAGTCTAGCACTCCAAATGGGGACTTCGGAAGCACGGGCGACAGTTGTACGTACTCTTTTAAATGATCATGAGGCTCCTCGAGCTGCGGCTCATTATGCGAAACGTTTACATCTTCAAGGAAAAGAAGTACTCCGTGTTCTAGTAATTACTTCGCCACTGCTAGTGGCTCAATTTATAGTTGAATTGGATGAATCGATTCTCGAGACAAATGATCGACTGGAACAGTTTGTGTGGCCGTGGTTATTACAATCAATTGAAAGCAAACCCACCAAGACAGTCGTAAAGGCAGCTGTGCACTTGATGCTCCATCCACCCGATTCAAATGAAGAGAAACTCGAACGAAGCAAGAGATTGCAACGGGCGATAGTGACAAAATGTCTCGAAAGTGGAAAATTGTGTCATTTGGTCCCACTTTATGCGCGAGCATTTGCGACTCAACTGCGTGTCAAGGCGACAAAAGTGGCTGAAGTCGTAGAGGAAAAAAGGAGCTTGCAAGTGTTGACGAAACGCTGGCCTTGCGTCAACAAGTAGTCCATCTTATTCAATTCCTTCTTTCGCTTCTCTGGCCTGATGTACGTGTAATTCCCTTTGGTTCTTCCGTCACTAGCTTGTTGCTACTATTCGATGTAAACGACCAACAAACGGTCGATGTAGATCTTTGTGCCCTATTGCCATCTGCCGCCAACTTTCGCCACGAAACTGCGCCGTTGATTCATGAAATTCAAGAACATTTCCGTCGTTATCTCTTTCAAAACGATATATCAAACCGTGACACGATCCACGCCGTCTTACGAGCTCGTATTCCGATTGTACAATTCCACGACCCCATGACAGCACTCTCTTGTGATCTCTGTGTGAATAGCATTGTAGCATTATGGAACACACGTCTCGTACGATGGCTTTTGTATCGGTCTCGTCATTGAAATTCATCTCATGGTAACGAAAGACGCAAAGCGACGCGTTAAGTTGCAACACTTTTTAGTGCTGCGTGCCTTCAACTTGCGACGTCCTCGAGAGACCTTCGAACAACAATTTCAATGTCTAAAAACGCAAATCGAGAGCGAAAAAAATCTTAACGTCTTGGACCTCGATGACTTGTGCGCTTACCTGTCGATTCCACCGTTTCGTCGCTTCCTGCTTGTCCACGTATTTGCCTTAAAGCCGCACGAGACACAGCTCGACTTTGACGCGTTTGTAGGATTTTTACAGTCGGCAGCTCTCTGCGCAGCCAAAAAAGAACGAGAAGAAAACCAAGCTTGTCTCCCACTTCCTCCGTCTCGTTCTCATCAAACTAGCAACGTTCTTGTGGCTTTTGACCCGTCACGCCCAAGTTTTTCGACTATGGCGCGTGCTCCACCAGCTCCTGGTCTTTGGAAGAAGCGCGAAGTGACAATCCAAGAGCGTCTTGTCGAGTACACAAATATTGACGACAAGGGACAAGCCCAGCGACTCGTGGAAAAGGAACGACATCAAACCGAAGTGCTGCACATGGAATCACTGGATGGCGAGTTTGCGCATCGTGAGATTACACAATTTGAACAAACGGAACACGTGAATGACGAGATGGTCCACTTGGATCATGGACGTGAAATTTTTTTGCATTTTAAATCACGTCACGATGAAATGTCCCGCTTCGAGTCTTCAGTTCCATCAAATGACGCCAGAAATGGTGGACATCCCGAAGAATGCGAACAGCAGCCGCCACCACCGACGATTAAACGCGATTTCTCTGCCACAGGGTCACTTCATGGCGTTAATAGTATGTTTGATCTCAAGACAAAAGCAGAGTCTCAAGCAGCAGAAACGCGGGAAACAAAGTGACACAACGAAACAGATTCCCTAACGTAGGCCTGCTACTTTCAGTGTTTTTCTTATGAAGAGACGATCAATTAATTGTCCGTGCTGAAATTGCTATCGCTGCTGTTGTTGCTTAGTGAATATGTCGATCGTTTGACGGGTGTACCATCCCCACTATTGGTCTCTTCGACTTCGTTCTCGAGACTGCCATAGCCCTTGCTTGCTACTTTGCGACTAACCATCTCTTTGACTTCATTCTCCTCGGCGTAATCGATACAATTGGCCACATAATCGAACAATTCCTGGCATGTGAGACCTTCCCGAGAGATAATTTTCAGTGGTGCGACTTCATGCTGTTTCTCAATACCAGTACGAAGCGGGTCGCGTGATCGGCTCCAGGCGATAAGAAAATCTCAATGCGAAAAATTGAGGATCCTCGATCGAGTGCTGGACACGCTCAAAGACACGGATGACAAAGTGCGTCATGTAGCAAAGCTCGGGAATGTCTTCAATCCACTTGCGCGATTCTTCGCCAATTGGACTCTTGACGATACATTCCTCACGACTATAACGCAAGACGTTCAATAGCGAATGCAGATGCGATTCACAGGTAAAATACAACCGTGTTCGCACAGATCGGTGCGCAGACTTGATCGTTTTCGCATAGCAAGGATTTAGACGATGCGTGTTATGGTCTTTCAATAGATGAGGCTTGAGTCCCCGCGTGAGATCCAAGTCGGTATTGATCTTTGACAAGAGAGTCCGGCACATGGCCGATCCAATAAAGATCTTTTTGTCGACATTAATGCCATACTCTTGCGGGACAAGCGCGTGAGATAAAGCACTGGAAATGTCCAAGAGGTCTCGCACGTCGGTCAAATTAAGGTGCGCATTGTGCTCGACATCATACCGAATACAATCGTGAATGTCGGGGATCTTGGACAAATCGTATGTATCCCGTTTTTTTCACATAAAAATCACGATACATTTCGCCCACCGTTCTCGCATCACGTCGAGCGACTTGCGACCACATGGTTCCGGGTATTTGATTTCTTCGGGTGACAAGGCTTCTTGAGGTCGCACGTGGCGTAAACCGACACTACTATTGGCTGCATCACTTGAAATGTTGCTTCCTTCGCTGTGTTCCTTTTGAGGAGTATACGAATGAACATGACGCGATCGCGAGTAATGGAGCTTATCGACACTAGCAGATCGACCCACTGATGAGGCAACCACGTGCCCCGCCGTAGCTGCTGCGTTGGGTTCGGTCTGTTTGATTTCACTTCGATACTGTGCTTTCTCTTGGATCATACGCGTGAGTTGTTCCTTTAATGAATGCAGCAATTTGTGCATGATGCCCATCTTTTTTATCGGTTGATTGACTTTTGTCAATGCCAAAGCCACAGATCGAATGAGACGGGAATTCGAATCCATTAATTGACTGCAATGGTCTTCGCAGTGGATGATTTTATGCAGACGCTGCTTGACATGCATGATAATTTCTGGTAGCTTGCTAACCGCCGTCTCCATCTTGCTCACACATACCGCGCAGCTCATTCCTGTGACTGTAAACTTGAGCTCAAGTGAATCGTCATCGCCTGGTTCCACAACATGCAAAAACGTCGCCTTGTAGCCTGCGTCCTCAATGAATTTCTTTAATTCGCTCTGCTCCTCTTTAATCAAGTCACGGTCGAACGATACCTCGCTTTTGACTGATAAGAGTACAAGACGCCTTCTGTCTTGCCCAAATAGTCCTCGATAGCCTGAAAATTAACAGTCAGTAGTTGGTATTTGCGGTCACCGTGTATTTGGAAATACCGTTGCCAAACGTGACGACATTACCATCGTCCACCAATGCTGCTGCCGTGTATTATCTTCCACAACCTCATTCAATGACGTCATCTCAAGAGGATAAACGAGATTTTAGCGCCCCACATGTACAGCCGATCATCCTCTGTCACCGCGGCAGCATGGTCGTAGCTTGCAGCGATCTTCCTAGCGGATATCCCATTGACCTAAACAAGTACATGAATTGACTCGATATGAGCATCCATAGCTAAACCACCTCCAATAATCAGATTATTATCTAGTAAAAAGCATTTTAAACACATCGCTAGCATCACTCCAAACATAAGACAAATAAATACATCAAATGGCTCCAGCTCCTGCTGACTTGTCGATTTACAATGCCCCAAGAACAACACGCTGAAACCTTGTCGTTCCAAGTCCACCAAAGAGAAATCTACTTAAACACTCAAATAGAACCGAACATTTCATCGCCGCCAACACTTTTGTAAGTATACATGAAAAAGTGAAACGCGTATACACACTCGACTTAACGGTTGATGAAAGAAATTCATACTCAACCCCTCCACGCTGTAAAAAGGTATGTCCCCAACATGGGAACCTCACTCCCCTACCGCTACGTCAGCTAGTGTCAGTACCGCACCGTGAAATTTGAGCGTGTGAGACGCGCAGGCGGCGCACAGCTGGGGGGTCGCAACAGAAGGAAAGTAAATCTCAGCAGCACGCACAAGAAAAGCACTGCGGTGAGCAATCTGCGTCTTCCCAGCTGGTGTGCTCACTATCTCTTGACGGTTGCGCGCCAAAAAGGACTTGACTTGGCTCTTGAATACCGAGAACATGTTTTCAATAGGTTTGAGCGTAGGAGAGTACGGGCCGAGCCGGAGGATCGTCGCTTCCATGTACATTGGATCGTGCGTGAAGTCCTCAGCGTGCGAATGGCATGGAGCATTGTCGATTACAAGTACGACGTCTTTGAGATCGTGAAAGAGACGCAAACGGTCAAAGACGCGGCGAACAAATCCTTGACACTGTGGCTTCTTGAACGAGCCAAACTGATGCTCCGAATGAACGATACCGCCGGCGCTGAAGCACGCAATAACATGCAAGCTCCGTCCACCCGACGCTGTAGTGAGCTTGACCGCTCGGTGTCCTTTTTTTCTCCAGCCGCAGCCGCGACTGCACCACACATTGATGTTGGTCTCGTCCATGTAAATATCTTCTTTCACGGCAGCTGGAAACTGTAGCAGTTTGAGAAGAAACTCCTAACGCTGTGTCCTTGTTTCAATCTGCTTCATAAGAGCTCTTCTCAGTGACTCATCTTAAATAGAGGTAACCCAGCCGTCAGACACTACCACCGTCTGACGGGACACAGACCCGGCAAACTCTTTCTCGATAAGCGTCGCCATCTGTGCCAGCGACAGCAAGCAATTATCTGCAATCAGGCGCTGTAGAAAGTCCAGTTGGGGCTGTTGAAGCAGGCGTGAGCGACCACCACCGACCTGGCGCGCTGCAGGCTGGCCTTGGTCGCGATACACCCATGTTGAAGCTGTCGTTCGTTTAATGCCGTTGGCAGCGGCGATTGCGCGCCAATCACGGCCGTCTTGAGCCGCTTGAAGAACACGCAATTTGACGTCGAGATTGTAGCGCTGATATGGCATCTTGGTGGTTGGATGGGAAATGATACTTTTTTGATAAATGCGCACGCTCCTGGGAGCGCGCATAATGAATTTGGCGCGAAAAATTCGCGCGCACCTCGCCCGAGGCTAAATCCCGCTCGTTTTTATTTTTTGTTTGGTTAGTAATGTTGATAGTTATACCCTTCAAAATCGTTTTTGATGGTTTGTATAATTTATGAAAAGGTGTCGAATAGTTTTGGTCATTACTGATTCTATTTTGGACATTTGACGAAACCAATTAAGCTTTGGTGTATATTAACGTTAATACAGAATCAAAGAAGAAATCAGTCTATTATTGCTAGCAAAATTGACCAAAAAAGCATTATAGTCACACCTCCTTATGTGGCGCACTCACGACCCAAGAAAATTCGAGTGGTCCAGATATAAAA
>MIQA02008331.1:0-26028 GCA_001887855.2 Sclerospora graminicola | reverse complement strand
TAGTACAACGAGACGAGCTAAGAACCTAGCTAGATAATAATTCACTTTTCATTTTACCTTCTTCTAAGGGTTTCTACATCATATCGCCCTTGGATGTCGTCAAAAGTCTATAGGTTATGAGCCCAAACAGGCCAAAACGCGGGCGACATAGTCCACGAAGATAACTACTTTGTGTGGGAGTTTAACGCGAGGATGATGCTGGCAAGGAAGGGATTGCTAGAGCATATAGACGCTATGAAGGCCCCAAAAGAAGGAGACGCAACCGCGTCAACTTGGAAAGTCAACGACATGAAGGCCTTTGCGATTGTGTCAACAATGATCACCACAAATCTTCAGTCAATGGTGCGGACGGCGAAGACAACGGCAGAAGCGTGGGACATACTGAAGACTTTCTTCCTGCGACAAAGTATGCACCATCGCGTGCAGCTGCGACGGCAACTACATGAGTTTAAGTTGGCCAAGGGAGAAAGCATCATGGACCATTTCCTGAGATTCGACGAGCTGTGCATGACTATGCAAGCTATTGGACAAGTGATCGTTCCGGAGGATCATTTGGTCATCCTATTGGTAAATCTAACGAGAGAATAAAACCCCATCGTCAAGATAATTGAGAACATGCCCGGTATGACACTGTTTCACGCTAAGGAAATGCTGAGACGGGAGTACGATGGAATGATAAGGACGGAGCACCAAGAAGTCGCACTGATTAATATGCATACTTCCAAGTACAAGAAAGGACCGCGCCGACATGAAGGGAGATCAAGTTCAAGAGGTGAAAAGTTCTCGGGAAGATGTTACCGATGTAACAATTATGGGTACAAGTGTCAAGATTGCAAGGTTGTACAAGTGAAGACAGAGCGATCTGGAGAAGAAAGAGCATTTACTGCGTCAAGTCGTACGTCAGCTGGATGATTATTGGACAGTGGGGCAAGCAGCCACATGTGTCCAGACAGAGATGAGTTTTCAAATTTAGACTCACTGAAGGACCCGATCATGATCACCATAGCAAACGGAAGCGAAGTAGAGGCGCAAGGTATTGGGACAGTGCGTGTGAAACTTAAGTCTGGCCAAGTGATCAGGATCGAAGAGACACTATGGGTTTCGGGCCTGGACCGAAGCCTACTGTCAATATCGGCTTCGTCAAGAAAAGGGCTTCAAGTGACCTTCTCAGATTTGAGCTGTCAGATCAGAAGTAACACGGAAGTGACTGATCAAGTACCAAGACGAAACAAGATGTACGTGCTAGAATGCAATACGACTGAATCAGCGAACGTGTGTCACGAGACTGACCAAGAAAATACAAGCACGGATCAGGAGTGGCTGATTTGCAGGTGTGGCATGCAAGATTTGGTCACCTGCCTACGAAGATGCTTAAGAGTATGACAAGCTGCATTGATGGATTAAAGATCAAGAAGAATCAGGCCGGTGAAGATGATGTCGAGATCTGCGAAGGATGTATCATGGGCAAAGCGACCGTCAAGACGTTTCCAAAATCACCGTATGGACAAGTGAAGACCAAGGAAGTGATGGAGTTGGTTCACAGTGATGTCATGGGACCTATGTAACGAAGTCTAGAGGAGGATCAAGGTTTGTCGTGACATTTATCGATGTTTTTTCGAGATATATAGTCGCATACTATATCGAAAACAAGGCGGAAGTGACGAATCGTTTCATCGAGTACAAGGCACTTATGGAGAATCAACTGTCCAAGAAGATCAAGTGTGTCAGGACGGACAATGGAACAGAATATGTCAACAGACATTTTCTGGTATGTGTCGAAAATTCGGTATCGTGCACCAGACGACAGTACCCTATTCGCCACAACAGAATGGTATGGCCGAACGCATGAACCGGACACTGACTGAGCGAGCCAGGGGAATGCTAAGTCATACGCAAATGGACAAGATTTGGTGGGCTGAGGCGATGAGCACAGCAGTCTATGTGACAAACCGAGTTCCATGTGCCAGTCACCCGACTACAACTCCATTTGAGTTTATTTTCGGGAAGAAACCTGACCTCTCTGAGATGTGTGTATTTGGGTCAAAAGGATATGCACATATCGACAAGTCAAAGAGGACCTAGATGACCAAGAAGGCGATTCGATGTATTTTTCTTGGTTACTAGGATCACATCAAGGGGTTTCGAATATGGGATGAAGATTCCGAGGAGGTGACGTATACGAGATCGGCTAAAATTGATGAGCGACCACTACTTCAGTACGTGCAACATTACAGCAGATCAAGTGACCAAGAAACTCGCGCTGTTCCTGATGACGAAATTGTTTCTATCAATTTAGAGCAGCCAAGAGGGACGGAAGACGTGCATGGAAACGGATTACAGTCACAATGTTGATCAAGAGAGCCAAGTGCAAGATGGGCGTACGACAACGATGGCTCTACAATCAAGATGCAACAACGAGGTGCATGGACATGTGGGATCTAGTGTTGGAGACCCCATGTTTGAAATTGATGATGTGACGATGGTTGAGGAAGATCAAGAATCAGTTGAAGAAATATCAAGACCAGGGCAAATGGTGATAAGACCAAGTCGACGGACTAGTATTCAAACATCGCAAGAAACCGCGATGGTTCCATTAGAATCGGTGCAAAATGGACAATCTCAAGCGTTAGTGCCAGTGGGTGGTGTAGGTGAGGACTTCTTTTATGACGGAACAGAAGTGTGTAAAAAAAAGCCACAAAGAGACTGCGTATTGGGTAAAAACAAGCATGTGCAGCGTTCGAGACCCCGGCGACATACGAAGAAGCCCTCAAGTCACCTCATCGCGATGATTGGCACAAAGCCATTCAAGCTGAGCTCAAGGTATTGAAGGATAAGAACACCTGGACAGTACGAACACAGCGTCCAAGACAGAAAGTGATTGGAACCAAGTGGGTTTTTGCGCTCAAACGGAACGAAGTTGGTGAGATTATACGATACAAGGCACGTCTTGTAACACTTGGCTACAGATAGACGTATGGAGTTGATTTCATGAAGACATATTCACCGGTGGCAAACCTTAACTCAATTCGAGTGTTTTTGGCGGTGTGTTGCCAAAAGGGGATGTTGATTCACCAATATGATGTCGACACTGCTTTTCTATATCACATTTTGGAAGAAGAGGTATACGTATACCCCCCTCTAGGTGTTTGTGCAGGACGTGACCAAGTGCTCAAGTTGAACCGCAGCCTGTATGGGCTAAAACAAGCGGCCGCAACATGGTACAAGACAATTTCGTCTGTGTTTGTTGATATGAGATTTACCTCATGCGCGACAGACTCATGCATCTTTGCCAAAGAGACAAAAGGTTCGTGGATTTACGCTGCGTTATATGTGGACGACCTTCTAATTGGAAATGGATCTACTAGTGTGATGGACGACATGGCAGCACAACTGTCAAGTCGTTTTCAGATGAAGATGTTGGGAGGCGCTCGAAATGTTCTCAGAATCGAAGTCAAGTACCAGCGTGAAAGTCGGCGTCTGAAGATCAGTGTATATCAAGAATGGTCGAAAAATTTAATTAAGTTGATGCAAAAGTAGTGTCAAATCCAAGTGTTGAAGGGCAAGCGATGACCAAGATTGACAAAATCGACTCAAGAATGAAGAATCGACCATATCGGTCGTTGGTGGGGTCGCTGTTGTATGCGGCAACAGGCACAAGACCAGATATTGCGTATGCAGTATGTCAGCTAAGTCGTCATTTGAAATTTCCGCACGAAGAGCACTGGAATGCCGCAATTCGAGTGTTGCGATATCTGAAGACGATGCTATGAAGGAGTTTCAGGCGATCTTCAGCTGAGCGCGTACACGGATGCGGACTGGGCGACTAACAAGTGCAATCGTCGATCGATTTCGGGAGTCCTAATCATGATTAATGGCGCACCTGTGATTTTCAAGTTGAAGATTCAGCAGAGCGTGGCACTAAGCACAGCAGAAGCAGAGTATATGACTCTTTCTTTATGTGTACAGGAGGTGCTGTGGATTTGAAGTCTACTCAAGGAGATAAAAGTACAGATTGATTACGCTATCAAGATTAATGAAGACAACCAGAGTGCAACCGCTATTGCTAAGAACAACGGATATCAAGGTCGAGCGAAGCATATCGACATCAGGTACCATTTTGTGCTCGAACAAGTGAAAGACAAGTTTATCAAGCTACAGTATACTGAAACCAAGTCACAGTTGGCAGATCTTCTGACCAAACCGATATCGATGAAGAAGTTCGAGTCGCTGGTGAACAACGCCAAGATCAGAGACTTCTAGTCGAGTGGAAGTATTGGTAATGTCGTTGTATGTGGTACAAATGACCACATGACAAGAACGACACTGCGTGATTGTGTGTAACGATGGAATCGAAACATTGTTTTGTTACTGATATCGTAGAGTCGATATCGATAGGCTTAGAATAGTACAACGAGACGAACTAAGGACCTAGCTAGATAATAATTCACTTTTCATTTTACCTTCTTCTAAGCGTTTCTACAACATATTGCCCTTGGCTATCGTCAAAAGTCTATAATAACCTCTCAAGTTGCGTTGAGAGTCTCAACACAGTAGTATTGTAGTTTTCAAATGTGCCGGTCGGTCAAAACAAAGTCATCATCATGAAGCTATTCGAACAGACTGAGTCACCCGAACAGACAGACGAGCAAGTTACTCATACGACTGAAAACGATAAGGTAAATTATCACTTGTATCCTTTGAAACATTCTGCTCTTTTTGGTGACCTTCGCTTTAGTACATGCATTTTTTTATAATGGGGAGGTTGAATTAACATTTACTTCTGTCAATCCAGGCTATATATTCATTAATGAGCACGGGCCAGGCCTTATTCTGGTCATAGCTGGCATTCGACTCTTGCATTTTTACGAAGAAGTCGAAAAGCAAACTCCACGTATCGCGCGCTACACCCTTCACGGGCTTCTTCTCCGCTAAAGAATTTAGCCAGCTCACCGTCAGCTTTTCGAAGCGCGTAGGTAATAACAACTTCCACATTGCCACAGCGATATCTATGCTTAGACTTTTTGACCAGGTTCCTTGGAAAAACTAAAACAGAAGGGGTAGAATTTTTTGACGACACGCTAGCAATAGCTTCGTGTAGCTGAGGGAGCTTGGCCTTCAGCTTTGCAACAGAGCTGCAGTTTATCTCCTCCATCCCTCTAGTTCACCCCTTTCATGTTAATGCACACGTGTAGGTCGCTTGATTTTTCCATGCGATTACCAACACTATTAGGTCCTGAGGGTCCACACCAATATCATCGCATAACTTAAGAATTCCCTTCCTCGTTAATACTGTCCTTCTCGCCGTAGGGGTCTTAATGAAGAAAAAGCGGGCGTTAGCCAGTCATGGTGCATCAGCAATTTTAACATTACATGTGCACCTAAAAAACTATCGAACCAAACGTATATTGCGTCCATGAGACTGTCGATTTTTTACTAGTGCAGCATATGTCACACCAACACGTTAGCGAACGCGCACTACTAACCACCTGATCAAAGTAGTAGCACTTACACAGAAGCAAAGCTTACACCTCCGTTTGCATAGAATCCGTCGACTGCACGCATTAAATCCCAGCTGAATTTTTCTAGGTAAGTCTTTGCCATCGCGTCGCTATATTCAACAAGCACACACGTCTCAGTAGATATTACTTCCAAGTAATAAAAGTAGAATTTTAAACGTGCATATCTGAGACGTACTTGGGGTTGACCGTGTTTTGAAGGCTTGTAGCTTTTTCTTTTTGTCGTTGAAAAATTTGTTCGACCATGCGGCATCAAATCGGCAACATAAGAGAGCGTGAAGACCAATACGTTAGCGGTTTCATCGTCTTTCAAGAGAACTCAACAAGGAGCGACGCTACTCACCATTTTACGTGGGTCTTTTGGTGCAATACAAGCTCAATCGAACGCGTTATCAAGCGGGATAAGCTAATGCAGAGTTTGGTTCGAATTTTAAATGTCTCTAAAACAATAACCCGTACTTTATTGAGTGAACTCAAAAATGATCCAAATATAGGGTTGTTACTTGTAGCAAGTTTGATATTTGTGACCGGTCCATTACGGTATTGTCATATCATTGTAATTATATCTACACTATGTTGCCATCAATTTCTTAGTATACTGCCTTGCAATGGAAGTTGGCCCTAATTGTTAGCAGAATCTCCAAAAGTGAAAAATCAACAGGATTAAAAAGAGGAAAAGATAAAAAAATGGAACCTTGCTCCCAAAGGAATAAAAATACCGACGAGGGAACCAAAGGGACTCTTCAAACGACCCCTTGGACTCGTCGGCTGACTCCTCAGACCTGTCAATGCTCCAGCTCGGCTCATCCAATCGAAGACGTCCCGACGGGGTGACTTTTTAAAGTCCTCGGTGGTGGCCTCGTATCACCGAAGAAATATGACGTGTAGATACTAGTGCAACGCAGGGAAAAGCGCACAGAACAGAATCTATCAAAACTCGATGGGTGTATGCACTCAAGAAGGACAAGCAGGGCTACGTCAAACTTTTTAAGGCACGGCTAGTGGTGCATGGATTCAAATAAGTCTATAAATTATTACGAGACATATGCACCAGTGATCAGATTTGACACGATACGAGCGGCATTATACTTTAAGCTACCAAGAGGCTGAGCAGTGCTACAATATGATGAAAATACAGCTTTCTTACATGGAGATTTAAGTGAAGAAGTTCTCATGGAACAGCCAACTGGATTTGAAGAAAGCAAACAAGACTATGTGTGCAAGTTAGTCAAGGGTCTTTATGGATTAAAGCAAGCCCTCACGTATGGAATCTCAAGCTACATGACCGACTACGACTTCTAAACTTTGTCCGAGTCAAGTGCGACTAGGGCCTTTGCGCCCGATTCAAGAGGGGGGGGGGTTGATATACTACTTCCGGTATACGTGGATGATCTATTGCTCATGGGACATGAAGCTGATTGTGATCAAGTAAGGATGCAACTCAAGGAAGTGCTCGAACTGGTAGAGCTTGGACCAGTCAAGTATCTACTGGGTGTCGAGGTGACGATAGATCGACATGCCAAGACTATTTTCTTCAGTCGAGAGACATACGGCGTGGAAATACTAATGCGCTTTCATCTGGCGGCGTGTAACCCAGCGCCAACACCATAAACGGCGACGTATACAGTCAAAAATAAGGAAATATACTCGTGACCAGCAATACCGAG
This sequence comes from Sclerospora graminicola, assembly GCA_001887855.2. Taxonomy (NCBI): domain Eukaryota; phylum Oomycota; class Peronosporomycetes; order Peronosporales; family Peronosporaceae; genus Sclerospora; species Sclerospora graminicola. Next base: position 18,845 of record MIQA02008331.1, on the reverse strand, counting down.
AGGCAGTTGGAGCACTGCAGTACTTGGTATCGGGCTCACGGCAGGACATTGCGCATGCTGTGAGAAGGTTGGGGCAATATTTGAGCAACCATACGGCAGGCTGTATACGGCTGCACAAGCGAAACGAGTTCTCAGATACATACATGGAACCAAGGACTTTGGTTTGCGGATAGTAATACACCAAGGGCCTGTAGAAGCAGTTGAGCTAATTGTCTACACGAAAGCAGACTATGTGAACGATAAAGAAGATCGAAGAAGCATCAGTGGATACGTAACGATTATTGACGGAGCTGTGAACGGCTATGGATCACGCAAACAAGGAATCAATGCACTGAGCACTAGGAAGCTGAATAATATGCGATGCATGAAGGTGTAAGGGACTTGCAGTGGGTACGCAAGCTATGCAAGGAGTTAAAGGTCAAGACGCAAACACCGAAAATATATTGTGAGAACATGGCAGCCATGTATCTTCCGAAGAAGCCTGGTAAACATCATTACGTCAAGCACATTGAAAACAAGTACCATTACGTGAGGACATTGGTACAGGAAGAAAGGCTAAATACTGAACAGGTGCCGACAAAAAATCAAGTAGCGGACGTAATGACTGAAGCACTAGAATGTTTAAACGTCACGCGTTTCCGAATGATGCTAGGAGTCGTACCACGCAGGGCGAAGACAGACAAACAGTTTCAATACAATCAATTAGAAACGATTAAAAGAAGAGCAACTACAGACTTACGTGCAGGGCGCGCTAAAGTAACGGGTAGATGCAGGGACCCAGGCACCGTCCTCTGGGTAGGATTCAGAGCTGTGAACACAAACTTTACGACATGTGATCCTTTCCAGTCACTAGGTCGAGGGGGAGTGTTAGATATCCGGATACCGGATGACGACCAAGTTGCTGTAAGGTCAAGGAAAGAAACCCAAGACGCATGGCGTCTACGGCAGGGCCGTCAGGGAAGTGCAGGCGCAGAGCGCCTACCGCAGGGCGGTTACATACAGTATGGGATGCAGGGCATCCAGACGCAGGGCGTCTACCGCAGGGCGGTTACGAAGTTGAAGACAACTTCAACTTCAACTTATATTAGGAATTTGTATATGCATATATATTCATGTTTAGCTAATAAAAAAAAAATAGGGTGTGCACGGTGAGGTGCAACTTGGCAATCTCACAGGTGGAGCGCAGGGCGCTCAAGTGTTAAGTAGAGTGCAGGGCACCTACTACCACCTCACCTTGAGTCCCCGGGGCCATTCAGGCACCGACCGTAACGGGGTTTATACTTCCTACTGTCCTACAGAATAAACTGTAGAAGTGCATAGTAGTAGCAGGTAACATTGTATTACTATTACTATTAATACTTAGTACTACTATTAAGTACTTTTACACAAGGGTCATAGAATTGAGATGATCACAACTAGTGACAAAACCCAACATCACTCCGGGTAACTATCGTCCGTATGCATATTCAGAGGAAGTTAATGATAATCTAGCGGTGGATCAAGTGAGTTTTCCTTCCGGGTTACTATGCATATTCAGAGGAAGTAAACGATAATCTAGCGGTGGATCAACTGCGTTTTCACTCTCCAGGTAGCTATCGTCACCATACCTCAAGTGCCGTGTGTTCATTGCCAAAGAAATTTTTTGGTGAAGCGGTTCCGGGATGAATCAATTGCCGGGTGGCAGGTCAGCATTGGAGCCGGATGGCTGGTCAGCATTGGACCCGGGAGGCGGTTCAGCATTGAAGCCGTACCTGCACATGGATGTGGAACAGAGGCTAAGAAAAAGTACTCCCCTGCAGGCTCCTACTGGAGCTGGTCCGGGCTATAGTGCTGGTCACTATGCCCCAGCAGGAGCCGGCTTGGACTATGGTGCAGCTCACTATAGTCCGAGGAAGGATCATGGTCAAGATCCAGGTTACCTACCCCTGGAAAATCTGGATGGGCGAGGACCAGGCCACCTACCCCACAAGGTGGTTTAGATCGGAGCAACACATGATAGGCCACGTTTTGAGGAAGAAGAAGAAAATATGGATCGCCTATCACATAAGGTTACAGACACCGATCTGGAGCTTGCTTACCACCTTAGAGAGTTGGGTCAGCTTTTGCGGGCGGATGGTCTGAGTCCGGGTTATCTACCCCCTGAAAAGCTGGATGGGCAATTATCCCCGAAAAAGCTGGCCGTCCTGGGTCCAGGTCACCTATCCTCGAAAAAGCTGACCGGCCTGATTCCAGGTCACCTACTCCCTGGAAAGATGGATGGTCTGAGCGCAGGTCACCTACCCCCTGGAAAGCTGGATGGCCTGGGTACCCTGGATGGGTGGAGGCCAGGTCACCGACCCCATAAGGTGGTCCAGGTCGGAACAACGCATGATCGGCCATATTCGAGAAAGAAGAGGAAAAGATGGATGTCTCACCGCACAAGGTCACGGAAAATAATATGGAGCAGGTCTACTACCTTCGAGAGTTTGGTCAGTTTTTGCGGACGGACGGCCTGGGACCAGGACGGTCGGGTGGCGTCCAGGTACACATGAAGGTGGATTGTGCAGACTCAAGGGGTAAAGACAGGAATTCAAGGATTAAGGAAGGGTCCCAAGCTGGCCCCCAGGTGCCGGACCACATTCAGAATATATTCTCAGATATGATGGAGCGATACCTGGAAGATCAGTGCCGGTCCAATGCTGGCCGCTCTGATACAGGGTCTCACGTCCAGCCCACCTTCCAGGAGGAACGAACGTCGAGCCAATCCAGAACTGTACCAGAGATATGGTGGATGAAGAGATGGAATCAGCTCAATAAAAAGAGAGTGTGCCTCAAACTGACCCGCCCGGCCGCCGTGCCGGTCGCCGACCTGGACGACTCCCTAAAAGAAGACCGTCACTTAGTGACATCGATATGGAGTCAGTCAGGTCGGCTAAGTATCACTATGATCCGGATGTCCTGGATTTACGAAGAGCTCACCGGGCCCACATGGCAACTTTTGACCCGGCCCCGGGGACCATAACTAGGGTCAGAATGTCGGCGACGTCTGAACTGAAGGACTTTACTGGCCGAGACATAGACGACGACCAGGCCAGGGAATGGTTAAGCAAGACGAAGTCAGCATTTTTGAGAGACCGGACGCCGGACTATGAAAAGTGCCTGATTTTCGGATACCTCATGGAGGGACTAGCAAAAAACTGGATCCAACAGCTTAGTCAAGAAGTTCGAAACGATTGTAGCAGCTGATGGAAGCATTTAGTGAGCAGTACTGTGGGTCTGGGTGTTCTACACCAAGAAGAGAGCGGATGAGACCCCCTGCAATATCTTCACCGGTTGAACATTGCGGGAATGATGGCCAATATACCGGCCAAGGAGGATGCTAGCCGGTCGGACGCTGCCTGGGAACATGTGAAGCATTTTATCAGTACGCTGGATGACCGGGAACTGTCAAAACAGCTCGCTTTGCTACGTTTGAAAAACATTACGGAACTGGAATTAACTCTAGAGACGTACCAAAGAATGAAAAATCGAGACCCTGAGGTAGTCAATGGACATGTATATGTCGCGTTCTAACCTGGATCAAGGAAGTAAATCACCAGCGACCAGGAGCGTCCGTACTGTTCGCATGGTTGCAACGGATTCGGATGCAAAGAAGAACTGGCGGCGAATCGGAAGGGGAACAATACCGCTATCTGTTCTCTGCGAAAGATGGTCAGCAATCCCGTCCAGCATCTCGGTCGGGTCAGCAAAATGGTTTTCCTGCCCGAGCTGACCAGAACCACCCCAGACAAAAGTGCACCCACTGTGGATCCATCAAGCACGATGACAGAAGCTGCCGGAAACGACTGACTTGCAAGAAGTGCGAGAGGAAAGAACATCCGGCTGAACACTGCCTGTTCACCTGCAAGCCTTGCGGGGAAGTGCACGACGCAGGACTTTGCCCCATCAAGAAGTTTTACAACCAGATGATGAAGTGGTATGTCCCGACTAAACATGCTGGAATGCTGCCACCAGGGGTGGAAAAATGTTAAACTAGATAGATTACCAGGTTGGAATCTGGTTCGAGCCGAGCGGTCTAGTGTTGGTATCTATGAATATGTCGGTATACTAATCGAGAAACAAAGCAAAGCGTGACCGACAACACATGTAAGTTTGAGGATTACGTCAGCCTACCCCCGGGCAGCCCTTACCTGATGGCCAGTATACGAATGAATGAACATTCTCGGTCTGAAGTGGTTATGGAGTTGAATTTATTACCCGTGAGTCACTGAGCTAGTGGAAATACCATTCACCTTACCTGTTCAAGCAGGCCAAGACGGATGATCAGATTAATAACCAGAAGGCCACTATGCTTTTTGACTCTGGTGCAGAAGTGTCCATCGTCGACACCACCTTTGCTCTTAAGGTTGGATGTGAAAAAGATGCGACGAAGAGACAAGAGTGTATTGGAATTGGAAAAAGTTCATACATGACCCAGGGAAGGGCTAGAGTAAAGATTACACTGACTAGGTCGTTGGTATTCTATTATGTTGCCTAGGTAGGAAGACTAGCCGGGAAGGATGCAATTTTGGGGATCGATTTCGTGGTGCCTGCTGGCACACTACTGGACATATCTCACGGAACACTGACATTGCCTGACGAAGTGCAGATCCGGCTGGCTGGCCGGCGTCCACTATATGGTACCCACACTCAATTTCTGAAGTTGGGCAAAATCGTAAATATTTCGGCGGGACGGACAGTGGAGGTGGCCGTTCGGTCGCATGACCGGCGGCGTAAGTTGTGGGAGAGCTTTGGGTGCCCTCGTTCATCAAGGGTAAGGATCACTCCGACGGCGTTAGTGTGACCAACATCTCAGAGCAGACCCTTACCCTGCATGAATATATCATCGTTGGAATGTGGTTGTCCGAGGACAAGGTACCCTACCGGCCAGGTTATGTCACTATTGGCTCAAGACGTTATATCGACTGGCAAAACTGGGTCTATTAAGCGACTACGGACCTTGCCAGTGAAGAAGAGTCTGTGGAAGAGGATCTGGAATCTATGGTAGCCTGACCAGAGCACCGGACGCCCTCCCAAATATTGACTCGGAGCCGGCCACCACCAGACCAGTGTGGACGTACTGACCAAATATCTGTACCAGTAGTTGCTGAGCTAGTCCTTCAAACACCGTCCACGAAAAACGAACAGATTGACCAAGAAGTGAGCCAGGTTGGGATATAACGGATCCAGCGACGTCCGACGCTGGTCACAGGCCAGGAGGATGATTCGGAATTAGCCGATGCCGACCTGGACTGAAGAAATCCTGACCCGGATTTTGAATTAGACGAAACCGTCCTGGACGGGAAACCAGGTCAACCTGGGTGCAACTGGAGGAAACCCTTTCAGATGATATTTTGGAGTGTTGGAGATGGATGGTGCAGCTGACTCAGTCGATATCCCTTCTGCACAAGACATAAGTTTGATTGGGATCTAGACTGAGGATTACCAGGCTTGCATTTACGAAGGGGGCGAACATACCGATCACGGAGGGGGCGATATGTATGTCGAAGGCATGGAAGACCAGATCTTGATGTGACTCCCTGTCCTCCAGCGGTTACTATGGAGGATCTACAGGTGGGCGACCCATACGTGAACACTCCAGAAGAGATCAGCAGGTGGAAGAATATAAAATGGAAAAGGAGACATCTGCGAATAGACCAGGGCAATGCGCTACCCCCCGTTGCCCATGGGACGGTGTGTGACATCGCCGTTAAGCTCGCTGGCTGTCGCCATGTTGATCGAGCTCTTAAATCCACGTTTTGCTGGTTAACTAGCGGAACGGAACAGTGGTCGTTTAGACGGACCACGAAGTGCTACCAGGTGTAACAGGCTAAGTGTTACAGGCTTTAACTGTATTAATTGCATATGACGAAGCGTGCAATTGGTTAGGAAGAAATGTAGTCTGTTCTTCAACAGTTTAAGTAGGATTAAACTTTAGTATGATCTATTTTGTTAGTAAGTAGTCCCCTAATTATTAATGTATATATATATAACTAAGACGCGTGACCGCAAGACGGTAGATATAAGAGTGGATATATTATGAGCGGTTTAGAGCTAATTACTATTATTAATCTTAAACTAGTCATCCAAAAATTAAGTATAAAACTGATCTAATAGTACTCTTACTATTAGATCCCCTCTTGGATTCGGTATTTACATCCGAATCATATTTCCTTGTAGATTATGATGACTTATAACCCGATATTCATATTTCAGATCGCGAGACTAAAAATCAAATGTGATATTTCAGCTTAAATATCACTTATGTAATGGTGCCCCATTACCGGAAAGCTCTCACAGCAAGAGGTGTCAAAACAATTAAATGTTTAGCCCCACAGTGTGTGGCTGATGCTGTTGATGGAAGAGGGGAGGTCGTTAAAACAGATGCCCATCATCAAGAAACAAAACAAGACAAAAAACAATTGGGACTGATCTGCATGCTATATATGAAGGAACACAAACTATCGAGACTGCAAAGAAGGAGGCAGCAAGTGACGGGCATACTGGACAATTACATGTGGAGATATATGAAGATAAAACCAAACCGAAGAAAAAACAGAAGACTACAAGAAAACAGCTACCAAGAAAAAGTTGAAGATACGGCGGAAGTGATTGAAGCCATAATGGACACCAGTGGGATGGAAATAGACTAGAGACCCTACGCAAGAGTCAGCCTTGTGGATATGACAGATTGAGCAAGACAAGGATGATGCAGAGACCAAACCAGCTCAACGAATGGGACATCTCAAGTGTAAATACATGGGGTGATGGATGAAGACAAAATGCTGCTTATGTTGGACAGTGGAGCAAATATTTCACTGATACATGTCGATCTAGCAAGGCTATTACAAGTGGGGTTTAAACGGTTTCACACAACCCTATGAGTTTCTCTGGCGTATCATGCAGCCTAAATGGAGCCCATGGAATCGCCGAGATAAAAATACGAATTGGCCCAGCAATAATTGAACATGAAGTGTGGGTAGCAGATTGTGAAGGACATTCCCCAATTATAATGGGTACTGATTTTATGGCCAAGATTGGTGTAACCTTGGATTTAGTTAGAAATTTGGGCTACGATGACACGGAGCTAGAAGAGACAAGAAATATACACGAGATGCCATGGAAAAAGATAAACTTGAGTCTTACCGAGGATGTATTACGTGTAAGTGCATTGGTGCAGTCATTAATTAAAACGGTAATGGAAAAACGGTCTTATATTGATGGTGTGATTTCGGGTGCAAACAAGTGGGAAGGACTTTGCGTGATGTTGGGATGTCTACTGAAGTCAGTGAAACGCTAGGGATTAAGTATCTGTTTACCCAAACGTTCCTTTCGGAAGAAAAGTGTGGTTTGTTTACTCATTAGATAACAAGGCAAGCGCCCAGGAATTCGGAATCTATATTTTCGATGGAGTTTCTCAAAACTGTCAATGGTATACAAGGGTTTGGGCAGCGTGATTTAATACAATCATTTTTGACTTTTTCACTACGTTTGCGGAGGCTTTGCATGAGCTTAAGGTCTTAAAATTATTCAATTAGCTCATGCGCATAATGTGTCCAAGATGCTGAAATAACGTAAAGCGGGTGCTCCATTACTGCGTCGTTTACAACGATATAAATCTCTGGTATTTGTTATAATTCGAAGTATATATCAATATATGGGCGTTTGGAGAAACATTTTGTCAAGAACATGTTGGTATCCTTCACTCAGTACGATATGTGAGCAAGGTGCTCAAAGATGCTGTAATACGATCAGATACGGAACGCCGAGCCGTGTTTAAGACTCTGCACCATAGAAGGCATTTAATTTATGGTCAACATGCCATAGTTTACACAAGATTCTTACCAATGAAGTGGATATTCATGTCAAAACATCTGATTGGACGAGGGAAACAATGGACTGCTATATTGTCACCTTGGTCGTTAGATATTGTTCACAGTGAACTTGAAGAAGCAGGTTTACCAGCCATTTTGCCGGTTGTGGTGCCAAGAAAACATGACGTGGTAGAATATATAGCACCTATCAATTCACCGAAAAAAATAAAAATACCAGTGATCCACCCCATCCCTGAGTTGGATAGAAGAAGTTCTGGATTTGTACAGACCTTCGATTGTGCTAAGAAGCTGAAAGAAAGAAAAGTTGGAATGTTTGACATCATTCTATGAAAGTTACCTACTTGGGAAGACTTAGCGGCGAAATATAATATCAATCCCAAATTAACAGTACATGAGAGTGAATATTATGGACTAACTGAGTTTTCAGGATAGATAAGATACATAACGTGTGCAATCCATTGTTTATGGAGATTCACGCATTAATTTTGGACAAGTTAACGGAAAATTACGGTATAATCAAGCGACTCTATCATTAGAGTTTAATAGAGTGAAAAAATTGCTCATGGATTTCGACATGTCGGTTTAATACATGTTGTACAAAAGTACAACCAACGAACCGACTTATTAATTTACGATGCAACGGTGTCTTTACCAGCTAGACGGTCGAGGCGTTGGCCACAAAGGAGGGGCTACATCGGTTAAACAACCTTCCAGAACTATTTTATCGCCAGTGAGAACAAAATCAGCCTCCTGGAAGAAGTGGGGGACCAAGAGGAAATTTGCATCATGGAGTAAAGACGAATTGGAATGGATGACAAGTGTGAAGAACCGAAATATCGCGACCAGTGAAGAGCGGTTGAAGGATTAAGAAAAGACGTTTTTGATATTAAAGAAAAGCGCACGATGGAAGCGATAGTGTACAAGTTCAGAAACCTGACTATTACAGTGACCACGACCGACCCAAGCCAAGGTAAAGAGGCGGATATCACTATTGTGTTCATGGTGAGGACTGGGACTCTGGGTTTTTGCTGGATTATCCCGTTCGGATATTAGTGTCATTGAGTCGCTCCAAGGTTATATGTTTGTATTGGCGTCTCAACAAGCTTATAAACAGAGTGGCGTATGGAAACAGTTAATGGAGAGGGCAGAGATGCTCAAGATGCCTCGATATGTCAGACGCGGATGCCAGAAGGGTGTTACAAGACATGATTCATGGAAAGATAGAAGTATGAGATGAGGATACAAGTGCTCAGTGTTAAATTCAAGGATTTTGCTGCTCGCTATTGCCCGCGGTCTCGCTGTAGCCTAGTAAAGGGTGGCGTGATAAAGTGGAGGAAGTTGACTTTGTAATAACACTAGTGGCTGATTGGTCAGTAGAGAAGTTACATTTAAGTAACCATAAGTAGGAATATTAAAGTAGGAATAAAAAAGTAGGAGTACATAAGTAGCAAATAGTAGTCTGAAGTGACCTAGTAGAGGTACTCTATAGCTTAGGTTTTTGTGTTTCACAAATATACTGAAATTTTCCCCCTTTTGATTACGACTACTCGTAACCAAGTTGCTCGACGGACACCAAAACCTTGACACTCTACTAGCGTATAAAATGCCCAAGAGAGTAAAACACTCGCCGACTGCACGCGTGCAAGTAACGAATCCGAAAGGACGGATCAAAAGGCCACTTTGAGACATCTCGTCAACTTAAGTTTGCAATTTGCTTATACTGTCGGTCTCTACGTTTAAGTTCATGGAAAGAAACTTCTGAGAGATTCGTTTGTTAAGTGGAGTCAAGTTATATTTTTTTGAGACACTCTACAACAGGGCAGCTTCCGCAGGATGGCACTGTAAGCACCCACTCCCATCCTGACACTGGCTGGCCCATCAAAACTCAACATTCTGCTGGACCGACTATTGGTTGCGGGAGTGTGATGTACTGCTGTGGCTGCTTCCGGGGTGCTATCGCTATCAAATCCTCTCCGCCTCTGTCATTGGCGTGATACTGGCCGCTAAAAAATGTCCCCGGTATATTCACTTCTCCGTTAGTACATTTTATCACTTCCAGCGACCACTGGGACAATAGGTCAGCCCATCTGTCTACCGACCATCAATTCTATTCGCGGTAAGAAGCCAAGACAAGGTCGACCGCCTCGATAACACCATGATCTGCCGAGACACTAGCATCGTGTAACATACAACCAGGATTCGTGACAAAGTCAAAACTTCCTTGTCCACCAGCCCGTAATTCACTTCATTGGTCTTCAGGGTTCCGCAAGTAAACATAACAGGACAATATACACCATCGTGGTCTTGTACCAAGTCAGCTGGGATGGCCATCTTGTTCGCATAAATGATGACCACTGGTAACTTATCTGGATCAAAGTGTTTCAGAACCGGTGTGGTCGCCATTTTCACCTTTGGCATTCCAAAATCCACCTCATGTGGTCATTCGACCTGGCCGGATGTGGGTCGGTGAGCCGGTCGCCCGCTAGGATTGGCGATTCCACCTTCTCGTTGGCTAAAATAGCTGACCCGACCAGCAATTCTTCCTGCCGGTCCTGTTCTCGCAACTTATGGTAATCTACCTCCCGCAGCTCATTCAGTACTGCCGCGTCAATCCGCAAAGTCTTCGATGAAAAGGCTATAGTAGTTCAGGCTGCCTAAAAAGGATTGGATAGTCTTCAGTGACCGCGAGAAGGGTAAATTACTTAGAGACTCCAAATCTTTTAGACTGGCTTCCAACCAAGCAATCGAGACCTGGTGACCCAAGTAGATCACCTTAGTCTTTTCCCACAAAATCATTCACCACACTAATCAAGAGATTCCACTTTTCAACACGTAACCATTTATTTTTTCTTTTTCTCACACAACAAATTCCACGAAGTGGCTGTCACAAGAATATCAACGATGTAAGACCGCCGCCCCAACCGAAGGTTTTATGTCGGGGTCACTTTCGGTGAACACGTCACCGGCCGGGGCGGGATCTTGGTCTGCCTTGATCTTGAAATGTCCATACAACGCGTTTTTAATTAGCCGCTGGTATATCTGCGGGGAATTTTCAAGGCCCAATGGTATCCGGTTCCACTCGAACAGTAACAAATGCAGAAATTACCCGTGCACGGGCAGTCATAGAAACCACCCAAAATCTACTAGCCATATGCTGCGAGCTATACCACAAAACTTTATCCAGATCCTCCAGTAAATTCTGAATTAGTGGCATCGGGTAAACCATCAGCTTATTAGCCGGTTTACCAGCCGGTAATCAATACACAACCGTATGTCCACCCCGTCCTTATTTATGATAATCACGATGGGCGACGCCCATGGCTAGATGGCTGGCTGGATGATCTTGCTGGCCAGCTGTCCTATGATAAGCCCCGACAATTTCTCCCGATACTGAGGAGCAACCCTTCGGCACCTTTGCGCTACAGGCTTCGCGTTACCCAAGTTGCGCAAGACCTAGTGAGGGAGGCCTTCTCTCACTTTCAACAACGTACCGTGGACACCGTTGTTGAGATGATGCGACCGACGTCATTACCAACCTCCAAGGCAAGTCCTCCGAGAAGCTTTGGACATGGTAAGTCGTTTAAAACGACTTTACCTTGATCCACATGTGCTTCCCGCGTCATTATTATCGTGACTGACACCCTCAACGCCCACGGCAAGCGTTGAGATTGTAAATAATTTCCCCACCCCAAGGGTTGTTGACATTAGAGGCGCGGATTCCGCCCTTTACTGGTGAAGGAGGTGAACCCTTTCGTAGATGGTTCGAAGAGGTGGAAGTCGCTATCTCTGCGCAGAAGATTGTTGACCCACGTCAACAAGCTTATTTTAACATTCCTGGGCGGTCGTGCCAGTGCATGGTAGATGGATCGCAGATCCACTGATGAATCTTCGTTCTTGACTTACCAAGAATTAAAAGCTGAGCTTAAACTCAACTTTGAAGCTCCGGAAATGGAACTTAGTTGCCGGCAAGAGTTTATGGAACTCCAGCAAGGTAAGCTTAATTTACAAGCTTACGCTCAGAAGATCCAATATTTGTTGTCAATTATTTTGTATGAGCCAGCACCCCCTGTCATGCAGGTCACTGGCATCATGAAGGAACTGAATGATGGTCCCAATAAGCAGAGTCTCTAACTAAACCTACTGAAGCCTCTGAGGGATGCTATCGACCAAAGCATCCGGGAAGAATTTAGCATACGATCCGCGTCATCGCATGCTGGATTCGGTCGAAGGGCTCATTAGCCTTTCGACTTTAATCAGCATGTTAATCAGTTCCCAAACAGGCGAAGTTAGCATTTCGTCCCAAGACATCAAACCCGCGTCAGAGCATGGGCGGAGGAGGTCCGGAACCAATAGACCTATCGGTTGCAGTTGCCTCGGCGATGAGGCAACCGAAGAATAAGAAGTTTCTTCGCTGCAATCGATGCGCGAAGATGGGGCATTACGCCCACGAGTGCATGGCGCCGCGGCCGGCGCCACGCAGCCAGCGGACAGGACAGCCGCTGGTCGGCGACATCAACAGGGGCATCCCTCTGGTTTGGTTTGTTGATCCAAGAAACGTGAACAACCAGTAGGGGCGGGGTGCCCTACTGGAAGGGTTATCTCACATGCCGACATTTGGCTTGTGAGGATAATAGCCCCAGACGGGACTATGTCCTGTCAAAACGTACAGGGTTAAGGGAAACCTCTCATCACCCTGGAAGTTAAACCGCATGGAAACGAAGTCCCCATGCGCGCTTTGTTTGACACAGGAGCGTCAAACAATTTCGTTATAACTGGATGTCTAACATCATTGGATTTCGTGAAGGTTGATACCCCACGAAGTATGTTGTCAGTCCGGTTAGCAACAGGTGTAACCGCGACTATACCAAAGCGTGTGATTAAAACACGCTTCGTGTTTGATGAACCGTCGTTCGAAGATGAATACATCGTCCTCGATTTAGACAAGTTTGATGTTATCTTGGACATCCAAGGGATGTCCAAGCATAAACCAATGATCGACTGCGGCGGATCTACAGGGACTGATCACCCTGTGAGTAATCCGGCTGTACCAAACGATACAACCGCAGCGTCAGACAGTCTGGTGGATAGCGATGGCACCACCAGGTCTGATCTGAAACTATCGTCGGAAGGAACATCCGCTGATAAGGGACCAGTGGGACTTGCACACGCAACGGAAGAGACGTTGCGTCTTGGTAACGTGAACAACACGGGTGACGAACAACCCCGTGTCCAAGTGTCCATGACTGACGACAGTCGTCGTAATGAGGACATATCCACGCTGGGAAACTCCCACCGTGAGAACGTAGGTACTAAAACGAGGGAGGACAATACCCGTGTTGAAGATGAAGAACTCACGAATGAGAGCAGTCGTAAGCAAGAAGATTCCATGGTAGGCAGTCGCCACCTTGATGGAGAAGCCTTGCACACGAGTGATAACAATCACCGTGTTGCAACACAGGCAATCGATCGACGAGCGCATATGATCGCGTGAACGAGTCAGTCAAGACGATCAACGTCTTGACGCAGATGTGGTGGAGCCGATTTCCAAATCCATGACCGAGGTCTTGGGTGGAATCCGGATACCCACTGACCCGGACGACCAACTATCGGAGGGGGTACTCCGTTGATCCTGATCAGCATCAGAATCAGATGAATCACCATTATGGTGACTGATCTGATCCTCCCGGTCATCTGGCCGGTCGTCATGCTCGTGAGGATCTATGTTTATCTTCATCTCACCTTGTGTACCCGTTGATCGGGGGTGGTTACACTCACTTAGGTGGACTCGGTGACGAAAACGATAATCTTGATCAGGTCGGAGGGGATGACCTTCTCGAGACGGGGGGTGTCCTCGGTGGAAATCTTCACCGGAGAACGGGTTGGGGTCGATACTTATTCAGTATCTAGGCACTGATCAGGAAAGTTCGTCTGATCAGGCCAGCCAATGAGAGAGAGATAATAAGAAACCAAGAAAACGCGATCAAACCACGATCTTCCACAGTAATCAACAAACGTTATCTCCACAAAACCTTTTCCAATATTATTGACGTGTTCCAAACACGTGTGCGTTGAGGGTGAGGTTCGATCACCTAAAACAAACCCGTCGGGGGTCTTCCGGTAAGCCAAAATGCGTCTAAGCGCGTCTTAACCGGGAATTAGTTGAGCAAGAGGGGACTAGTCAACCCTGTGCTCCCAATGACCGCAACACGTGGCGGAGCGACTCTTTGCTTAGGGGGAAAATCAAAACCTGTTATTATATATGCAATGTCCTATACCTAGTGTACCATACACCAACCCATGCCTGATTTATACTTCGAACCTATTCACTTCGTCGCACGGTCGCATAGCACCACCTTGCCCATCCTAGCTGCACCTTCAAGCTGATCTGTACCACTTCTGCCCTGATCACGACCCGACTCCTATAACGATCTTCAAACCATCCCGATCTTCGATAAACAACTTGGAAACCACTTGAGATCTGCCCTTCTGACACTTGTTCCCTTCACATCCAGCCCGACTTAATAGAGAACTTTACTTGCCTTCGCGTCTGGACGCTGATCAGAGGCTGATCAGCCCCGATCACGATCGACATAGTGATCAGCTGGGTGATCAGGCGGTGATCAGGGCGATCAGCCCTTGATCACCTCGGGAACTATCTGGGTCACCATCACCACGACTTCATTCATCTGCTCAGCCATACTTCCGACCTTTATACCCCGTCAGGGCAACCATGTCACACTGATCTCGGCTGATCGGGCCTAATCGGGCCTTGTCTCGTCATCCTCGGATAAATCCATCGGTCATCATCACTCATACAACTCGCTATTCCACATGCCCCATTTCATTCCACATCTGATCTTCATATCTTGCCGATCGAGCCAACACTTCGTGTCATAATCCCCTTCAACAACTACACAGTTCGTAGATCGGCTAGATGACTGTCCCTGACACGTCATGTCTCCAATTGCTGTATTTCCCACTCGTTGTACATCCACGGGAACTCCACTTAGTAATTGTGATCATGATCATGATCGTGATCTCTACCGTTCCATCAGTGTCTGGGACTGGGCGTAATGACAGTACCTGGCGGATTTCTTCACATCACGAATACCCGTTGTCTGCCACCCTTTCGTCGTGAATGCGATCGGCCTTTCCCACCCATCAACCGTCTTATGTTGATGGGTGTTCCATCGTCACCAATCAACGGCCATGTGTGGTCCACTTCATTCTCAATATTTTCTGATCGCTTTACCACAGCCGCCCCTGAGACTAACTGCAGCCGCGCAACGACTGCAGTTCGACTCATTCACTTCCAAACCTCCTCTCTGGCGATCACCATGGCTGACTCGAGCCGATCTTCTCTTCCTTCTTCGTCATCTTCGGCTGCCCGCCCGATCACTGCCTCGCCTTCCGTTTCCAGTTCGATTGATCCAGCGACCGCCCCGATCGCAACTTCGGTACCGATCACGACCAGTCTCATCCGTCCTACGACTACCATGACTTCGTATCGCCCGCCTTGGAATCCTCCCGCTCGACCTTCTTCAGATCGCCCCCTCCGTTACTTGGAACAGCTCGCTCGTCTAGTGGATGGATCGGGTCCACTCACGTTGGGGTCCATGGAAGCTTGCCGACTACGGTCGGAACTCCGAAGTGCAATTCCCGAGTTGGTTTCTCTATATGATACCAATCGGGCACTTAACGCTGAGTTATCCGACCGTCGGATCGATGCCGATACCTTGGCACATGATTCTGCTGATCTGGCTAGCCAGCTGTCGACTCTTCGACTAGATTACGACCGACTTGACCAAGACTTGCAAGACATGACTGATCGCGTTCAGAGTTTGACGATGGAGGTGATCAGCTATCAGCTGACCTCGCTACTCTGCGCCTCTCCAGGCCTTCGGACACCGTCGCTGATCGGTTCGCTGACCATTACCATCCGCGATCAAGGTATGTTTATCCCATTCACTTCTTCTGCGATCTGTATATGACTTTCAATGTTTATTTCCAGACGAACGTATCGAGGCAATGACAGGCTCGATGGTCGAGATGGTGGATCATCTACAACGGCTCGATGATCACCGTCTCGACCGTGATCAGCTGCTTCGCGACAAGATCTGCACTGCCGAGGACGTAGAGCGTCGGGAAGTCGAGGTTCGCTACTCGGATGAGCAGGTCCAGCTCCTGGTAAAGCAACTTTCCGATTCTCGCATCGGCCGCGCCGACATACAGAAAAGGTTGTGCGAGAGTCGGCAGGCAGCTGAAGATTGCCGGCGTGAGCTTAATCTTGCTCGGGTTAAACTTGAAACCCTAGAGCTCGATGTTCGCGCCTGGCTCCAGCATAACGCCGACTTGAGGAACGTTGCGGTGCAGACTATGTAGAGGTGGACCAACCCGAACACCGGTTCAGAGTCAGTTCGGACGGCTTTACAACGGCTTCCCGAGCTGATCAGCTCCTTCACTCCGTCTGAAACACCGCCACAGTCTCCCGAGTCTGCCCCGCCATCACCCGCGTCTTCCGTCACTTCCTTGCCGGCCCATAGTGCTGATCAGCCCGTGATCAGCAGTGCAGCGGCCTCGGCGTCTACTCCATCCCGTTTACCAGCGACTTCGAGATCAGCCTCCTCGGTCTTGAGTTCTGCGAAGCGCAAACGGACCAGCTCGTCGAAGAAGAAGATGGCTCCCGCCAAGCGCTCTCGTCTTATGGTTGACTCGGACGATGAGTCGACTGATCTGGACGAGAGGACGTTGTCTGTTCTGTCCCGATCGCGCAGTACTGATCGCCGCGCTCCAGTGCCGACCCTTTCAGGCGTAAGTTCGCTGACCCAGGCCGTCGCTTTGCTTGAGTCCGAGGACGAGGACGACGATGATCTTGAGGAGGAACAACCGGCTCCGGCTGTTCCCAACGTTCCTCCACCGGTCAATAGGACAGTGATCGCTTTTCACGGGCGTTTTCATCCCGGCGAGCCGGTCGTCGATCGAGCAGGACGATTACAGCTATAATCCGAACCAAAGGTTCATGGATTTATACGTCGTCATGCAGGACAAGCCGACTTCTACTCACATGGCAACTCGGAAACCTTGGAGTGCTGATCAGGTATGGGATCTGACGCGTCAGGTTCTTGCTGTGAGACACAAAATCGTCCCTCGCTTGTGGTCCCGCCCGCCAGGGTGGATCTTTCCGACAAGATCGCCGGCGCCCAAGGACAAGCAGTGGCAACCGAGTGTGCTGACCAGTGGCGCTATCGAGCTTCTGATCGATTCAGCATCTTGGGATGTCCTCATGACACCTATGGCCGGGCTGGCGTTTCCCAATCGCGCCTGGTTTGTTAATCTGCAGGGACGTTTGGCCCTGTATTACCAGGAACTTATTCAGGCGATATGGGAAGCGACCCACCATTTCCCGATCATGGCGACGATGCGCAAGGACGCGTGGATTGAGCATTACCATTATGCTCGCAAGCGTCGACGCACAAAAGCTGGGGCTGCCTGGGCTGCGATCTGCGACCATGTGGTCAATGGGATTCAACGCGGCGAGTGCGATCTGGACGTTTTCTTGTTTCCTGCCGTGCTGCATTTACCTGTTCGTCGGGCGGGATCGCGAGGACTCAAGGCTGACGGCGGGGAGTGGTATCCCGGTTATGGGCATCCAACTCCGATCGCCACGTTGCGTGATTGCCTGATCTGGACCGATCAGCAGGAGCCTTGGCGGAACCAGTTCCGATCAAGCCCCATGGATCATCCAGGGTTCGCGGTTTCTCGCCTGCGCACGAAGTATGGCCCGTGATTGTCGTGACAACCAGCTTTCGTTTCGTTTTTTCCATAATCATTAATATATCACGACAGTTCTTGATAATTTTCACGTTCCATATTCACACTTCCTATTCAGGTCCCACTATTGCCTCCATCTTGTATATCGATCGCTCACATGTATGCAAATGTAGTTCTCGTGCATTATATGTATATATATATCCATTTACTCCAAACCAGCTCAACCACCCTGATCTCCACTTGCTCGACCATTACATTTGGCTGATCTGTCACAATGTGTCAACCCAGATTATTGAGACTCCTGGTTGCCCTCTTCGTGGGTTTGCATCACTCCAAATCGATTTCGTCTCACCCGATAACGTTCAAATTCTCTTAGTAGAGCTCCACAATTTAAATCACGTTCATCTACCCACTCGGGATCGTCCTAACCCTTCCACCGAGCCAAATAATCACGATGGGTTCGGCCAAATCGGGTCCTCTTGCCTGATCGGGTATCCAAAATCTTCTCACTTCAAATTCGTTCTGGTCCAACGTTCTTTCCCCACTGTCTTCGGGCAAGAGAGCTTCGTCGAA
Source organism: Sclerospora graminicola (assembly GCA_001887855.2). NCBI lineage: Eukaryota > Oomycota > Peronosporomycetes > Peronosporales > Peronosporaceae > Sclerospora > Sclerospora graminicola. The sequence goes on along the minus strand of MIQA02008331.1, from coordinate 648 downwards.
GTCAAACCTTGGCTGATCATCGCATGACAGCCTGGTTTTGGGCCGATCGGGGTATTCCCGAACCAGTTTCAGCTTCGACAAATGGACGATCGGGAAAATTCTGTAATCGGTGCCAGCAGTAATCAACGGGCGGCATGATCACCGATTAGTTCGGCTATACGGAACGGTCCATGCCACAGATGTGCTAACTTCTTGGCATATCCTTCTTTCACGCGATCCAAGTAAAGCCAAACCCTTGATCCCGGCTCGATATTATGCGAATCGGCCTGATCATTGTTCCGATCAGCTCTTTCTTGGATGGCCCTCCGCAATCGTTCGTTGACTTGCTCCCGCGCATGCTGGTAGTGACGCTGGAGTCCCATGCGCCATCGACGAGCCTCGCGATCTCGACCTCGGGTGCATCCAACAGGGATCACCGACTCAATGGTAGATCGGGGGTCCCAACCATACGCCAAGTAGAAAGGAGTATCTCCCCTGATCCGATCGAAAGAGGAATTCAACGCAAACACCAGTCTCTCTGCATATTCATCCCAATCTTGTTGAGCGGAGTCCACGACATACATCTTGATAGCTCTGGTTAGCGTCTGTACCATACGTTCGGCCTTACCATTCGCCTGCGGACGGTATGCCATGGTCGCGCTCTGTTTC
>MIQA02008328.1:0-16906 GCA_001887855.2 Sclerospora graminicola | reverse complement strand
GGGGGTGTATTGAGGAGATGGAAGAGGGGACCGTTTCGCGAACAAGCTGTCATCGCTTTCCGACCCGAGATCTTCTCCGTCGCCCGACTTGTCCAGAGGACACTGGCGCGAGGGTGGGGATTCGCTCTGCTTCCTCTTCTTAGGCGGGACTAGAGCCGACCGGACGTTTTTGGCCCCTCGATCCTACCGAGGCGGACGAAGAGTTTGGACCGGCAAGGGGCGAGTCGGAGCCGGCAGGAAGTTTCTCAGGTTCCGACTCTGCTGCAGCGGGCAACGGGGTTGAGTTCGGCGGAGAAGTTTTCCACTGTTCCACTATTCCCAAGACAGACAAGACGGATTCCCGTACATTGAGAGGAGCTTGCAAAAGGGGAGTGGCCTGGCTCCGAGTCGTCTCGAGCTGGTCTTGAAGTTCACACAACAAGGACCTAAAACGATCCTCTTTATCCAGCATGGCATGGCAAACACGGTCCGCCCGAGCCAGTATAGCATGGGCGTCGGAATTTTCTTGGCGGGCCTGGTAGAGCTCAGACCGCAACTCCTGGTGCCGGGAAGTAGTTTCCTGCAGCTGCCGCTCCAGATCCGAGATTTGGCGAAGGGCCTGGGCGTGGAGTCGCGCAGTGGTTTCGGTTGTCCCGCACTTTATCTAGGTCTTGGGACACCTGGCGGAGTCGGGTACGAAGGTGCGAAAGTTCTCGGGACATGTCAAGGATTTTAGCGGACTGCTGCTTCAGCTGTTCCAGCTGTTGGACTGCGGAGCGACAAGGACATAGAGACTGTAAGCGACTGGGTCACAACACAAGAGGAGAAGAGGCACTTACGCTGAAGTTTCGATCTGTGGACCAATTCCCGATTGGCAGTCCGGAGGGGCTCGACGACGTCTTCCAGCATGCGGAGGCGGTTCCGCTCTTCCGTCAGGATGGCGACTTGACGCTCGAGATCGGCCACCTGTTTCTGAAGAGCGATTGTTTCCGGAGATGGACCCCGAACGGCAGCTTCATCGGCCCGGCGGTTGGCAGCGGCGAGTTGTCGGACCAAGTCAGCTTGGATGTGCTCCAAGCTATCCACTTGGGCGGTCAACATCTCCAGCCTTTTCTCCATCCCCGCCGTTTCGGAGATGGGGGCGGATGGCGCGGCAGCTTGCTGTAGAGCGTCCGTAAGCTGACCCACAATGGCCCTGAGGCGGGCCACCTCATCCTCCGCTGTTTGACGACTGAGTTTCAGCTCAGCGACCCGGGGGTTCAAGCGGTCCAGCATCGCACAAGAAGTCTTGAAACTCTGAGACAGAGCTTCATAGTTGGCCTGACAGGATTGAAGCTCCGCCCGAAGGGAAGAGACGACGGCTTTCAATCCGTCTCGGTCGCCGCAAGCCTGGCCGTGGACGCGGAGTGCAGCTTCGGCGTCGGCGGTCGACAGCACCAGATCGGGAATACGGGACGATTTCGGCGGTTTTGCGACTTTCACCCCGCTGGCGGGCGAGTCGTCGTCCACGAGAACGAGACGACAGACGTTGTCCTTGTCGATTTGCAAAACTGGAAGTATATCAAGATAAAGTCAACATCTGTGGACGTGCTTGCCAGCCGGTGGGGAGACCGACCGGGTTCACGAAAATCAATTTAAATTAGTGGACGACGTACCAAAGCGGGGCATAGATGAGCAGTATCAGATCAAGTGGGTTCGAGTGAGATCGTGCCTCAACCGTTGTGCGGCCGTGACGCGACTCAGGGGCGGCTGTGGTAAAGTGACTTATGAAATAATGCAAAGTACTTTCCAAAGGGCGCATTCTGATTGGCGGAAATACGGACCAAGGGCGCGGGCACCGGATAGCCGCCGCCGAGGAAGCCTACAAGCGGCCGGGCGGCGCCAGGCTGGAAATCAGGCTGGCGGACATGACAAGGGGCGTGGATAGTCGAACAGGCGGGCTAAGCGGACGGGAAGGCCACGGATGTTGGACGGCCGAGTGGCCGATCGGTGACGGGCTAATTCGGAAAGTGTGAGTGAAAGGAGCCTGAAGGAAGATGATTGTTCTAGTGGATGAAGGAGGCACCCGGATCGGATGAGAAGCCGCCAAGGAATCGCTAGCGCCAGCGGCCGAGGAGCTCGGATGGGTGGCTATCCGGCCGAGCCGGCCGGGTACAATGTACCATTCGGACTGGTACCAGATGGGTTCGGTGTACCGGCCGGGTTGGTACCATTGGGGGTTGGTGTACCGGCCAGGCGGGTACACAAAGTCGGAGTTAGCCGGGTTGCGTTGGGTAAGGTACATGACTGGTCAGCCGTGTTATTTGAGGTAGGTTACACAAAGGGAGTATTGGACATAGGATAAATCAGTACACGTTTCGCTTTCTTAGACACAAGTCGCTTTTATTGGTTCACGGCAGAGGGCTAACAAGGTCCCCTCTTGCTGTTATTGGTTTGCCCGGGGAAGGTTAAGTTAACCCACCGGAAGTCCCCTGACCGGGAGTCGCGGCGACTTCGTATACTCACCTCAAGTCGCCCGTGTTTTGAACACGGTATTAAGTATTGGGAAGTGGTGACATTTTGGCCTTCTGTGGAAGAGTGTGGAGTTATATCTACCTTACATACACATTTGGATTCGCCCTTCATTGTTATTGGTTTAGCTGGCCGATTGATTATTCTCGGTCCAGCCGGCACTATACAAACTTCAAGTGTCTTATTGGTTTAGCTGGCCGATCGACTATTCTCGGCCCAGCCGGCACTATACAAAGTTCAAGTGTATTGCCAGACGAGCTCCCCGGTGACGATTTCCGCCCAGGAGCTACCCCTAGTCCTAACCCTCATCTCCCTATTGGACGGATTTACACTTTTCGCCCTAGGGTCCACCAGGAGAGCTAACCACCCAGTACTGACGGGTACACAAGGTGAGCTTTCAACATGCAACATTCGAGCAGTCGCGATCAAGCGGATGGAAGCGACCGATCCAGCCGGCCTCAAGCCGGATCGGATCATGACTCGGATGGACGGAGTACCCCCTCCGGTAGTCAGTCGTCTGGGACCCCCGTGGGTGTTCGCGTCTCAGGAAGATTTTCTGAGAGCGACTACACCACAAGGCCTCTTGCCAATTAGTGGCCGCTCCTTAGGTAGCGTAAAACATCAGTTTATCGCAGGAAATAGGGTCCCTTAGCAAAATTAGGATAATTTTGTTCAATCAGCAGATAGGTGGAATCCGCATGAACCAATGAAAAGCTCGAATCATGGACTAGGCGGTGGTGTAAAGGGTTATCCTTAGAGATGTCTCTGGAAAAATATACAAGCTGACAAAAGTCGACCAAAAAACCACCAAAAATATCGAAAACATCAGTTTTTCGCGGCATAGAAATGTCGTTTAAAAACCCTAAAAGTCGACCAAAAATATCAAAAACATCAGTTTTTCGCGGAAAATCTTTACTGCGAAAAACTGCTGCTTTCGATTAATCAGCCAATCGTGGGACGCGTAGCAAAAATACACACACATAATTGGTCAGCTGATGTTTCCTGCGGAAAACTGATGTACTGCGATAAACTGATGTTTTACGTTACACTAATAACATTAGCTAAAACCGAAAAATATACCCATACCCTGGATAAAAATGCTCACGTTCTCTTTTTTTAACCTCCCTAAATCCATGGAATTGCGTGTTTTGACCAGAGGATCGGTTGTACGGCCACTTGGCGTTGCATTATTTTCGATATTTTATTTTTTGGTACTTTTCAAACCGATCGAAGTCTACCTCGATTTCTTAATGCGAGGTAGACTTCAATCGGTTTGAAAGTACCAAAAAATATGCGACAAATGAGTGCGAGATCACTTAATGTAAAAGGCGATACTAGCTTTCAGTGCGCTGTTTTAGCGCGTCTTCTAGCTCTCTCCGCAAAGTGGTGGACACGCGCGGCAATATCGGGCCTTTTCTGATCCAAATATTTATACGAGCGTGGTCATGTTTTCGAACTCAGACGACCGTAGGGCATCCCTTAAATGCAGTTTGCAAGTCAGTAGACAGTGCATCAAACGATCCACGCTGCTTGGCGTTCTTTATGAGACTTAAACAGTTTGCAATGGAAATTTTAAGCTGTCGCTTCGTGAAAAAGTCGTCAATGAAGCCAAGGCTTTCTTCGTAGGGACGGTAGAACACTTCGCCACTCTCAATAACCTTGGTAGCACCTTGAGACCCGTGTCGCGAATCTATTTAGGCAACGAATAATCGAAACAATCACAGTGTAAGTACGTCCCCAAGCAAATAGTCGATATTTCCTTGTCCACGTAGTTCACAGTAGAGAGCGACACCACAAACGTTACTGAAAGTAACACCCAGCGTCAGACCACTGTAAACTTATCGAAATTAGCTCACAAGTATACTTACCTTCAACGTTTCGTCTTCCAAGCCATAGAAACTTTGCAAAGGTGCCACACATCGTCTTTAAAAGGGTGATACGGAGTCTCGTTTCTCTTCTGTCTTTTGCTTTGCCTCACGTTTTACATTCGATGATAACTCATCTGTCCGGCGCTTTTATCTCTGTGGCTTTAGCTCCAAATTTGATGCAGCATATTCCGTGTCAGGTAAGAATTGGTCGCAATTTTTTGAGAACGTGACCTCCCTTGCCACTAAGCTTGCAAACACAGTTTGCCGGTGGTACAAATGGATCTTCTTCCAATGGCGCAAGACCTTTCTACTGACTATCGGGCAAATCGGCTACCTTCCGTAGCACAGCGATAAAAAAATCCGCCAGGGTTTTGGTCAAATAGCATAACCTGAAGAGTCTTTTGTAAATATCGGGCAAGCACGCATTCAGGTGGCAATATGGATCGTGCTACTCTCTTGCCGCGGAGATCCTGTGGTAATGTATCATAAAGTCGGTTCCCCCTTTAGGCTTGGGTTTGTCACACCACCAAGCCCTTCCGGTCGGGGTATTACTCGCGCTGCGTCGGGCAAAGTTAATGTTGAAACAGACAGACGCGTAGTAAGCACTAGGTATGCAAGAGTGAATAAAAGATCATGCAGACCCTGGTAAACGCGTTCGTGTTTTTCTAACTTCGCGCCTAAAACAGGCGTTTTGAGGTCATGACCCCATTTCGGGTCATGAGCCCATATCGATCATGAGCCACATGTGTGTGGACGGGACATAGCAGGTCAAGGATATGTGGACGACTTTTAGCCAATAAGAGCGTCTATTTCTGCCTTTCTCACGGCTCATGATCCCGTTAGGAATGCCTCTAAGACCCAAGTCGCTATTGGCGCACAGCAGAGGGTTAACATGGTCCACTTGTTTGCCCGGGGAAGGTCACAAGAGACCCACCGAAGTACGCCGATTGGGACTCTTGAAGTGATTCAAGTCGCCCGTGTTGAAACACGTTATAATCGTATTGAAGGGGAGGGGTGAAGTTTTGGCTGACTGTGATGAGTGTGAGGATCTGTTTGGAGCTTACGGTGGTTCGCATAAGCTTGGAATAGCCCCCTATTTTCTTTTGATTGTGCTGGCCGATTGAGTAATCTCGGTTCGGTATATGTGGTATACTAAACTCAAGTATAATTGCCCCCCCCCCGCTCCCCGGCCGCCCTGGAGCGACCCTAGGCCCAACCCTCGTCCCGCTGCCCTAACCTGGCACCTTAACCTTTCGCTCAAGAATCCACCAAAAGAGTTTAACCACCTGAACTGACGCGTACTCAAGGTGCGATGACGAAGAGTATGGATCATCCTGTTATCATGACCAAGGTGATGGTGATGATAGGTCTGGTCAGATCGATGCTGACCTGGACCATGATATGGTGAGCGGAGTATCCCCTCCAAACGTCAGTCATCTGGGGGCTCCCATGGGTGTTCAAACCTCGGAAGGAATTTTCGAGATCGACTAAACCACGGTGCCGGACTCCCTGAGATCAGTCGTGCAAAGGATCACTCCACAACCCCAGTGAGAGCCGTGCTTTCAGACACAGTTGTGGGGGCTCCCTCCCTCCAAGCACCATTTCTCGTTGAGTGAGATGTCCGCCGGCTCGGTCGCACGACATCGACCGGTGACTTTACAGCTCGAAAATTTTGCGCATGGAGTGTTTCCGTCCGCATCCAGCGTGGTCGCCAGTGTAAACTAGCAAGTTTCACACTGTAAAACCGAAGCCCCAACTCTCGGCAACGTAAGAAATAATCTCAACTGTTGTAATCTTTTGTTTCTGCTTTTCTGCTTTTACTTATATTTGTAGACACGCAAAGAGTCCTCAGACGCGCTCGTCATAGAGCACGCGATCCTCAGCTCTTCGAAACCGTGAGGCTAAGCTCTTTGGACCTGATGGACTTAGGGCAAAGTTCACCTCTGTTCTGCAACAGCTCGGTAGAAAAATGGGGGCATTTGATTGGTCAGATTGTGGTCGCCATCTCGGTTGACAACAGTTCCTTGGTTTATAAAATTGTACAGGCCACATCGATGGAAATTTGCACCAAAGCCAGTCACTAACCCAAATAGCACAGACATGGATGACACGATCGCCTGCGCCGTTCTCATCGCAACACTAGCTGCTGCGTTTGCAGCAACCTACGACATGCGGATTCATTGTGACCCTCCGACCTCAGTGTTTACAGCGCCACTATCACCGTGGGATCTTGTTCGTGACCAACCTCTCTATAATGGATGGTATGAGCAGCACTTGCGCTGCTCATACCAGACTTTCGAGAAGATATACAAGCGGATTGAGACTCGCTGGTGTGAGTTGCTCATTCAACCCGCAGTAGCACCCATGACATCAAAACCCGTGTGGCTACCAGCCGTTGTTACCTGGCCCATGAAGGGTTTTTCTATACGGCTAAAAGTTTGTTCGGAAGAAGAAAGTCAAGATGCATTGCGTATGTTGACGAGGTAAATTATAAGCAAATCAAACATGATATAGATAATATACTATACTAACCCAATGCTGAACGGTAACGTAGATCACTTCAGTTCTAATCGCATACCATGCTCATGACGTCTGTCTTCCATCTACCCATGAAGCGTGGAGAGATATTGCCGCGGATTTCGAGAAGATTTGTGGTGCTCCAAATGCGGTCGGTGCAATCGACGGTTCTCTCTCCCCAGTGCACCGAGGGCTGGTATTGTCGGAAAGGGTTCCCAGCGTTCCATATGCAGGTAATAATACACTGGTTCTTTATTCGTTATAAATACCGATTAATTTGATTATTTTTAGGTGGTCGTGGATTCTATAAAGCGAACCATGTCTTTCTCACTGCGAAGTGGGTCCCAGAATGACAAGCCTGTATTCAGTACCTCAAGTTTTGGGCAAACCTGTCGGGATATGATTCCCCCAGTGATGTTTTTCTTGGTCGACGCTGGCTACAAGCTGATACCGCATATTATGACGCCTTTCCAAATCTATTACGGTATGCCAAAAGATGAAGCTAAATACAACTACCTGCATAGCAAGATGAGAATTGTCGTCGAAGGGGCATTGGAACTGTTCAAGGGTCGTTCCCGACTGTTCAAGAATCCACTCCAAGACAACACCGCATCCAAAGGCTCGTCTGATTTCGTCTTCGATTGTTCTACATAATCGGTTTATTAATTTTGGCGATTGATGTGTACCCTGCGAGATAGAACCGTGGATGCACATTGGTGGTGACACTGCTTTCCCACAAAATCAAGCTTTAGATGGCAATAAAGTTGCGAATGACCGACAAATTTTTATAAAAGAATACATGAACACATTGTGAGTATTCATCCAAGATGTTAAGGTTGTACAGTGGAGTGAGGTCGGAAATTACGTTACCTAGTATCTAGACATTTGACTCCAAATCCAAGTAATAACTCGCTCGTCTTCGTGCTGTAAAGCTCGTCTGATGTAGTTTACATCAATTTATCTACCAACACTACCAACTTGTATCCGATCTCCCCACAAAGAGCAGTTTCATGACGAATCAACCCACCGTCTTGCTTGACAACTGTTTCCATGGTCACTTCATTTGATTGTTTTGCCTGAATGAGCTGAAAAAATGATATTGAATTCTTCTGTAAATTGACTGAAAGCTCCATGATCTCGATCTTTAAGATCGACAGTTATCAAGCCCTATTTCAATGCCACTTGTCCTAGATCAAGAGTTTTTTTTACCATCCAAAAGGTCGAATTGGCTGGAAATTAATAGCCAATTCGTAGCTACAGCCACGGCACGTGCGACGAATCTTTTGCTACTTGATGTAATTAAAGGTCGGTGTGATTGACTTTCCAAGCTACCGAAGCGATGACATGAAAGAAAATATAAGCCGACACTTTGTAATACAAAACAACAGGTGGGAGAGGTACAAGAGTTACAAAAAAGCATCCTGATACTCTGGATAAAGCTATTTTATTCTGTTAGAGCTTTCAGGCTTCGCACAAAATAACGTTTTAAGTATTTTGGTACTTTACACCAGCGAAAATGGTACAAAACTGGTACGAAGTTGCAGTCGCATGAGTTTCCTAGGACGGCGGGTTGGTTATGCAAGTCAAGAACACGTTTAAGAACAGTAGAAGGGATCGAATAGTTAGTCGATAATCACTTCTCAATATACATTGCATTGTTAACTGCAACCTTGCATTATTTCTCAACATCAAGCTGATTTCACCTACCGGTCTACCTTCGACTGTCAACCATGAACAACGAATTTCAACAGGTTATGAGCCCAAAAGGCCAAGATGATAACTTCGGTGAAGATTATGAAGAAGAGAAGCCTACCACGTTGGGAGATCAAGGTGGACATGCTGAAAGGCGTTATAGTCAGGCTTAATCGAGTCGGAGACAACCTGACATGGATAGCTTTGGTTTCAACAATTCCATGAGACTGGGAACGAAGATGCAAATGGCATCTTTAGATGGAACACCAGAAAAGAAACCAGATTTGGCGGATCACTTTCAAGAACATGCAGCTGGATTTTGAGGACTAAACTACCAAAACATGCATCAACCAAAACCGGAACCAAACCTACATCCGCAACCAAATCTACACACACAACCAAATATGCACCCGCAACCAAACCTGCACCCGCAACCAAACCTGCAACCGATCTCAAAACTCTGTCGGCACGCGAATGCAAATTGTCAATTCGAACTTTTGATGGTAAAGAGGTATACAGGGGCCTTGGTGCTGGATCCAAACAATGGGGCACAAGATTTATCCGTCAGGTTGCGATTGTGGAATCTGCATGTTGATATCGCCGGGGCGAAGATTTCAAGGTGGATCTACTCAGCCATTACCTAAGTGGTATGGCTGAAAGCTATTATAATCGCCAAGTAGATTCATGATGAAACGAATCACAAAATTTGGTTATGAACCCAATGTTATCGACTTTTCATACAATCATAACACCGGCTCAGTCAATGAAATTTTTCACGGCAAAGAAACGACCGAAAAGGACATGGAATGGACATTACTTGTACCTTGTGGCAATTAAAGAAGCCGTTGGTGGAAGCGAGCCGCTGGTGCTTGAAAACATAGCTCACTACGCTTCTAGTGAACTCAAAACAATATTGCTATCCAGATACAACCATTCGAGGCAAGACTACCTTCGTCAAGCAGAAGAGTTATGTCAATTTGCTCAAGCGATTGAAAACGACGGACAGCAAGGCAAAAGTCGACAAAAAGAAACAATCAACTATGTTGAGCAAAAGCCAAAAATAAAAAATGCAAGAACTGCAAGAAGATATGGCATACTGAAGACAAATGTCGAAGCAAAGTTTCGAAGCAAGTGGGTTTTACTTTAAGCATTACTGAAAGTAAAGACAGCAACGACACAAGGTGGATTCTTAATAGTGGAGCAAGTATGCACCTGACGAACAACCTCGCGTACCTGCAGGAAGCAGAAGATGTCCAAGGGACATGCTACCAAGCCGACGGAATGAAATTGAAAGTCACCAAAAAGGGGTGGGTGAAGATCACCACTCACCCTAACGACACAAGAAACGTTATTTGGCTAGAAAATGTTTATTTTGCCGAAAACCTAGCGAAAAACATTCTGTCAAGTAAGACAGTGGTTTAAATGCGCGGACGGACCGCATTGGGGCCGTTATCTGTTCTGACGTGAAGACGAGAGCGCTTTAGAGAACCAAAATGAAGGTGATGAAAAACCAAAGCCAAAGCCGCCACACGTACTGCATATTGACCCAGGGAGAAGTGAAGCAGTGGAACGCGCCCTGCAAGACACAAGATGTAAGACCGACCAATCTGAGGGGTACAACGGCGGAAGTGAGTAAGTGCGACGAAGACGATCGGAGCGGATATTAGCGCATGAAGGACCAATAACGCCCAAAGACAGATTCGGGAATCGATATTGATCAACTTCATCGATTTTAAATCAATTATGTACGAGTATTTTTGGCGAAGACCAAAGACGCGGCGGCGAAATTTTTCGGGACTTCGCATTTTTAGTATGATTTCCTTGTGCACAGGTCAAGCATGTCATCCTTTTGTTGTCGGTAAGTTTTATACCGAAGTTTTCATCGTTTGCCATGTTTTCGATCGCATCAAAACTCAAATGTCCCAGGCGAGTATGGAAGTGAATAAGCGTTCCTTCTTGGAGAGTTGGTTCCTGCTTATTTTCCTTATCTTGATGGATTGCCATCAGCTGATCTCCATTGAAACTTGGCCCATTTCCCACTTTCACATCCACTGTGAGTACTCTATTAGTCTTTTCGACCGCAAAAATCCATTTCCGGATTCTTGGTGCACCATTACTCTTTTCCATTCTTGTAGTCTAGGTGGCACCCTTTGTCTTCAAGGACTCCGTACGTTAAATGCAGCGTTTGTCTTCCTTGCGGAAATTGTTTGGGAGCCACTGAATATGGCCGAAGCCCAAGCATCTACACGGTGGACAGAACGGGAGCAAGCAGTAAAGACTGCGCTTGGCGCACTGTATGCAAACGACACGTTCACTCTCTTTGACCCGCCACCAGGCCCCACGAGCTCGACAACGCAGTGCCGTTCCGTATGAAGACATTGAAAGAAGAGATCGTGCAGTTCAAGGCACGCGGCGACTGCCAGATTTATTTGCCAGTCTCTGTCGAAACAACATAGCTTCCCGACTCAGAATCTGCCCTGCACTCCTTCCATTATGCACCGGTCCGATATTTTTCCTTCCACATATCGACCGCGGTTATCCTCATGACTTTCCAAGCTGACTTAGAGTGGTCACCCGGTCAATAATTTGGGCCAATCAGGGATTTTCATGGCCAGGTGTGCTCCACATGCGGCAGTTGATTTATCCTGGAATCGCTTCACCTCACCAGTCCTTGCCGCGTTTTCATCACACCGAGACTTTCGACACCGGTGTAACTCGCTCAACCACACGAGAAGCAATGAATTCAGGACAAGAACGATAAACAATCAAGCGTCGTGACAACATGCTTTATTCGAACAGGCACTTTAAACGGATCGACACCTCATCTCTTATGTCGCTAATACGCGCGTGATGCGCACTTTTGCGCCAGTTTTCAGTGACATTTCGCTCAAAATCGTCCTGAACCACAATGGCGTCGCTGATCCAGCGTCGAAACATTTAACCACGGTTTGGAGCTCTTTTTAAACGGTATTTTTTGTTTAGTCCGCATCCCACAAGCCCTACAATGCTGTCAGCTTGAAATTTTTTGTCCCTATATCAATAATCTTTTGAATAAAATTTGATTTAAAATATATTTTATGTAATGCTTTAAAAGAACAATTTATTTAATGTACTACGAAAATAAATTTTAATTGCTTTATATTTTTTTAAATGTAAATTAATTTATTTTTATTTAAATACCAATTAAAAAAACTCCGTTATCTCTACACGTGAACTTCGTAACAGAGAAAAAATGACGCAATGAAAAAGTCGTGCAAAAAAGCATACCAAAAATCAGTTCAAAGGAAATGTAAGTGAATATATCAGATTTAACGTAATTCATCAGATTATATCGGGCCATCAGTTTATGGCGGAAAAACTCTCGATACGAAGATATTCAAAAGGGGAAATCGCTAATCGGTACCCTAAATCAGCCATCAATTACTAATCAGTACCCTGTTCACATAATTATTGCTAATTGGTACCCAGACCCGCTCTTTTTGCCATCAGCCTTGCTAATCGGTACTCGTTAGAAGGAAATGAACTATTTCACGAACCTCCTTGCTGTCGCCACTTGCGTATTCTACATTAAACACGACAAGTGCATTGTTGCGCAACATGTCGGATTATCTAGATAAACAGCATTGAAACGATTGATTGTCTTCTTTTCTACCGTACTCGACACATCAAAGCAAAATCGAACTTATACATAACAGCTGCACCGTATTTTTTTCATTCCTAGCAACAAAATCTTTTTAGGTGCTGTTGGCTCCATGCTTAAATCGACTCGGTTTCACTATCCACACATTGCACGTATCTTCAAATTTTTGGTGGAGTAGTTGCGCCACAGATTCGTAAAAGATAGTTACAATAGCCAGCAAAGTTCTAATCATCCTTAAAAAAGCAGCAATTAGTACAATGTAACGTTAGAGTTGCACATAGCCCCATTGGGATCTTGGATGCCCCCAAGGAAAATAAATATGTCGTAAGGCCCTGGAACGCATTTGGGCACCAAAAATATACAACTCATTTAACCGACTTCAGTAACTGAAATACTTTTTTTCATAATGTACTTATCCGGTTGCACAGGCAAAAGAGTGAGCGTAAAATGAACTTATTCGCCTTCACGAATACTCTTTTGCGTCGTTCAGTTATTAGAAACTGCATTTGCTCTTCGCTAATTTTTAAAGGATACCGATTAGCAAGGCTGATGGCAAAAAGAGCGGGTCTGGGTACCGATTAGCGATAATTATGTGAACAGGGTACTGATTAGTAATTGATGGCTAATTTAGGGTACCGATTAGCGATTTCAAAATACACTCCAACCACTGGCGGAATTTTAACAACATCATTTTATCGCTGCGAGCAAATCACACGACGCTCGCGCGAAAAAAGCAGTCCACTGGTAACTGACAAAACGAAGAGAGAGAAGCCCCTACAACGACATAAAGGTGATGAAGAAAGCGCTCTCTGTGCATACAAAAGAAAACTATCACCCTTCGTCTTCTTCTTCTTCTACATTTAAGGATAATCGCACCGAAAGAAGCAAGTAATATAATCGTTTTTCTTATTGTTAATATTATTGTTATCAGCAGTAGAAGAGCCCAACTGTGAGGACACGCATCTTAACGGAGGTCGTTCAGTTGAGGTAATATAGTGAGTCCGTATAAATATGCATGTGTCATTACTTTATATTTTGCGTCATCTTAATATTTGTGGGCCAATGTTTATGGCCACGTAGATGTCAAAACCCAATAAATCTGGGCACTCGGACGATTTAAACTTTAAAGGTTGTTTGAAGAATGAAGTGATTTGTCCTTAATTTTTTAGAATTTAAGTGTTGTTTTATAGTGAGTGAAATTAAATATTTTGGAAAAAAGAGTGCTTATCCTATCATCTTACCTCTTGATATCCTAAGGCTCAATATTCTAATAAAGCTGTTTCTACAGTCTCCTAGGGCTGTAGAATGGGTTGACGTTTCAATCCTTACAATCTATTCATGTCTATATAGCACGAGAGGAAAAAGAAATACGTTAAATACGTATAAATACAATTTATTCTAAATACGTCTGCATAATACAGTGTATAATACAGACGTTTGGTACATACAGAACTATAGTCCGTCTGCCAAAAAAACACAATAGTGGTCGTTGTCCTCAATAGAGCACCTGCCAAAATCTGTTGCAGAGAAAAAATCAAACTTGTTATTTGTGCACCACTAGAGAAGACAAATATTATGCACAGCTTTCTTTCTATACCTGCTTCGGTGCGAGTGAAAATAATGGCCAAAAAGCTTAGATACCCGCTTATCCACCATAATTTGATGAATTACGTTAGGCAAAGTTAATAGCTAACCCAAAAATGCAGACGCGGACTGTTCAAAACAGGGGAAAGGGGCCACACAGATTGTGTGGGGTGTAAAAGGGATCAGATGTTCTTGGCCCGACTACTAAGTTTATGGGCTGAAGTGAGCGTGAGGGCAGACAAGTAATAGACTTTTCAAACGAATGTAGTGACTGGACACGCGCCACCACTCTCAAAAATGTGTTACTGTTCGACTCTAACAGAGATCTTCTTTGCTCTCCCTCCCTGTTGTGCTTGACCTTTGTGACCTCCACGGCCCATTCATGGATGGTGTGCGTTCTGGTGCATTTGTGCTTGCTTATCAAATTTTGCGCGATGCTGCTGAATGACCGATTGGTCTTGTGTTAATATTTGGACGCACAATGCTCAATCATCATATTCACCCAAACACAACCCAAACGCTTCGATGAAGGAGAATAGTATTATCTCTTTCTCGATTCTGCGTTTGGGTACCGTGTCTTATTCACAGGTACTAACTCCTTATATGTCTCCACTGAGTCATGCGTAATGGAGACAATTCTACAACCTTTTGTTTCCAGGCATCACGTGGTAGATCATCAGCTGCTCCTCTTATTGCCTGTAACACTCCCTTAAACATATCGTGTGGAAAGATCGGATTAGTTGATGTCTCATTCCCTAATCAGACATCGATCCCGATTCTATTGTCTTCGTTCTCATGCGGGTGCTGTACGCCCCCCTCTTTACTGTTCACTACACTTCTTTTTGTGGGTGGCCAGCACATCCACTCTGTTCTGGTCAGAGTTACCTAAAATGGTGTGTACTAGGTTGCGATGGCGGCGTCTCAAAACTTCAATATACGTATGATATGGCATCTACCATTGCGGCTTGCAGCTTTCTTGTTTTACTGTCCCCCTGGGGCCGAAGGCTCCTTTTCCCCTGCTCCGGGATTGTCGGGTGGAGAGGGGGCTATTCGGGAAGGCCCCTCCCATCCGCAGGGTCGATACTTCTTTTAGATAAAAGTTAGGGGCGCGTGAAGAAATTCTGTATTCGAACCCTATTTCTTACTTACGGGCTCTACTCGAAACACAGCCTTCTCGAAAGTGGTTAAGTACTATATTGTAGCCTAACAATAAAACACGTACATGTACTAAAAACGGTGATGAATTACTGCAATTTTAAGTGCAAATTTACCGGAAATTTTCCACAGTAACATCTGAGTGGATGTGTCGCTATTTACGCAGAATAAAACTAAACTCTGGCGTCCCAAAATAAAAAAAATCGGCCTATTCCGCTCCATTGGAACGATGGATATCCAGCCCTATATTAGGTTAGGAACATCGCGATCATGTGAATTTATTATGGTATTTAGGGTGTTTTGTGCACGTCCGTGTCGCACGTGGACGAATCGTGACAGTCAGACAGTCGGTATGCTACCCGTACAAACCGTCATTAATGTAGGTAATAAAGCCGAACGCGACGAGCTTTTTGATTTACAATATCTACCATGTCCTTGGTCTCTCCGTCACTCTCTTGTCGCTGTGGTGACTCGTCCAAGCTGATTTCCGGTACGGTTGGATGTAAATCGCTTTTACAGCAGCCCGAGGAGCAAAAAGGGTCAAAGGGTCGCTACCCGACCAGCGTCCGTGATCTTGCGCGCGCACTTCACAGAAAGTTTACCTCCTCGACTTGTTGATTAGCAATGTCAGTGACCGCTCACTGTCGTACACCCGAATATTCGTTCGAAGTACACTTTGCAACTAATCATTTGGGCTACTTCGATTTAACAAGTCTAGCATTTCATTTGTTCTACTCCGTCTTTCTATGAATTAACTTCAACATTTTTAGTACTATAGCGTACCGCGCTTCACTGTTACGATCTAGATATGGTCGCGTGCTTTTCAAACCAAAAGCGCGCCAGTTCAAAGCTCAGTGCACGTGTCGCTTCGTTTTTCTTCGTGTTATTTTGAGTTTTCCCAGCTACGTGCCAAGTCGATATAAAACACAGAAATGATAGTTGCGCAACCTCGTGAAAATGTTCGAGAGTATGGCCGCTTCAGAAATTTGACTACCTCGACTTGTTGATCAACAATATCAGTGCCCGCTCACTGTGGTACACTCGATGCTTTGGCAGTACACTTTGCAACTAATCATTTTGAGCATTGGCAGTACGCTTTGCAACTAATCATTTGGCTTCTTCTATTTTAACAAGTGTAGTGCTTCATTTGCTGTTCTCCGTCTTTCGATGAATTGACTTCAACAGTTTTAGTACTACAGGTATAGCGTGTTCAGGTCCACCGCGCTTCACTGTTACGATCTAGATATGGTCGCGTGCTTGTCAAACCAAACACGCGCGAGAACGTGTCACTTAGGGTCCGTCTGGTAACATCCTGGATTATTCTGTTTGCATACGCTGTTTTCTACCAATCCACTGGATTCGATCAAAACAACATTCACGATCAAACACTGTTTAAAATTATCGTGGCTGTCGGGTAACACTATACGTCATTTTAATTTGGCAGTTTCACGTTTACGACAATACAAGATGGGTACAGCTAAATTAGTAATGGTGAGCCAAGTCATTGAGCAGCTATGAAAGAGCCGTTGTACTTTTAATTCATTATAAATATTTTTTATCTATCTACCTCTGGTGCCTTTCCTATACTTTTAAGTGCATTCTATCAGACATAACATTGCGTCTTGCGCACCACTTACGCAGAATTAGAAAAGGGTTCTATTAACATTTTATAAGTCATATACCGGTACATAAATCACAATCCCAAGACGATTAAACGCAGCTGTCGGCGCAAAAAAAGCACCATTTCAAAACCATTCATAAACGAATGGGCCTCGAGAAAACAAGACGACGATGACACCGTGGTCTGCGCGGTACTCGTGTCGAAGCCGACAATCATGCCGCCGATAGAAGATACCTTGCAGAAGCACTAATTATATTCAAGTACTCTGTCACGAATAAGGAAGATTTAGTATATGTTTTTTACTCTTAACTTCAAAGCACATCAGTTTCCTATTCGCTA
>MIQA02008327.1:0-14116 GCA_001887855.2 Sclerospora graminicola | reverse complement strand
GTCTATCCTAAAGTTTGTCTTAAATAAACTAAGGATGACCAGATTACATTTGGACCTAACTAATTGCACGCTTCCTCACTGCAATTTTACAGTGTAAGCCAGTAACAGCTAGCCTGTTACAAACATGAATTATTATGCAACAGCTACGCCGAGTTTCACCATGACCAGCGTAGTCCACAAAGAGACAATAAAATAAGGGAAACATTATTCTGACCCCCTCGAATTAATACGTTGACCCATTTACAAAAAAGGACGCAGCATTTCTATGATTTCTAAAATAATGTTACAGTTGGTTACCGGTACTAGGTAATTATTATTTTGCAACGTGCACACACCAGTACCATAACGTAGGTACAACATATGAAGTCATATCTACGCACAATAGGAACGTCATTTTTAGACGTCTTTCTTGCAAAAGGGAGTGCAACGATTCAAAAGCTGACAATATCTTCTCTGCATTGACCAGCATCAGGCTAATTTCTTGGTGCTTATCAGGCATTTAAATGATAGACTTAAGGTGTGTAGTCACCAGAGCTGCGAAGACTATCAAGTAATCAATTAAGGAACGTTAAGATTCTGCTCTTTTCTCTATATCTGCTTTTTATGGAATCGATATGCTTCAAGACTTCCATTGTACCTGTAAATTGTTTGAACCTCTTTTGTAATGAACTACAATCCTCTAAAGTATTTTATAGATTGGGCTTATATAAGAATGAACTATTTTATGCTCGTTATGTAGTTCGTTGGTAATAGGTTGCTGGGGCCATCTTGAAAATTAAACGTTTTACACGGACGACCTAGACCTATAGCTTAATCAATTGCGTCCGGGCAATTAATTGAAAAAGAAAAAAGAGTGTTCCGAATACGAACAGAAATGATGATAGGCTGCCAAGGAATAATAGCTTCTGTAACGCCGAATCATATTTTGACCAGCACGCAATTAGTAATGCACAGGCTAGTCACAGCTCTAGAGGCTACCTACATCTGTATTGATACAATTTTAATACCAGTTATAAAATGTTTATTTATAAGTCTATGATAACTGGCATTAAATTTCAACTTGTTTTTATAAAACCAGTTGAAAAAGTGTTCAATGGTTATGCATCAGCTAGGTTTTCTTGACCTGCATCATTTATTCTTATTATCTCTTAGATAATTCAGCAAGAGCGTCTTCAAATCCATAGATATTAGCGGAATCGAGTTGAAGGAGACCCAAGCCTTGAATAAAGCATGACTTTATTCTTTATAGTGCGTTGTACCTATTGTATGGTACAAGGGGTGCATGCACGGCAATTACCTACCAGTAGTACCAGTAGCTTAACATTATTTTAGAAATCTTAGAGATGCTGCGTCCTTTTTTGTAAATGGGGTCAACGTATCAATTCGAGGGGGTCAGAATAATGTTTCCCTAAAATAAACGTTGCTTCGGTGCATTATGTGCATTGAATTTATTTCTCCCCTATGAACACCTTTATCTTGGTTTTTTCAAAAACTAAGAGCATGTCCAGTCGTGTGATCTATTCTATTCTATTCTATTCTATTCTGGAAAGCTATCCGTTTGATGATTGGTCCATTTAGAATAGCAATACCGCAACAGAGTTCTGCCCCCAGTCATCGTGTGCTATTCTAATACTTTATTACTGTAGGCCAGGTTAGAGCATAATCATGCCCATCGAACATGACCTCACTGCAATCACCGCTTCGACACATTCAAAATCTGATGAAGAGGGCACAACTAGCAGCGCAATAGTAAAGACACGTAATGGTGTTCGCTTTGAGCTAGGTTATATTCATGTAGTTTCTTTCCACTGGATGATATTTAACAATGTGGTGAGCTGACACTTGACGATCTTTGAATCAATTACCGCTTTCACTTACGTACGACAAAGATATTTTTGTATGCCAAATCGGTACGTTTGAACTGAGTCATCATACCAATTGAAGCTAAAGAGGAACAAGCAGCAACCATACTACATCTCGGACGTTTCAAATTATTAGCGTTTTGTAAACCATGTAACACGTTCTTCAGATCATAATTATGACAATATAGAATAGTAAAATGCCAATTCGTTCTTCCCTTAGCAATCGGTACTTACTGGTTGAAAGCACCGCATTTGACTGACGTAGTAGCATTGTCAATGTTAGCGAAAATATTCAACGGCGTTTAGCTGCGTAACCTTAGTGCACAATGTCTTAGTCCGACGTCGTGCAGATGACTTGGATTTTGTATTGAAATATACGGTACACGAATAGATCTACTGTTCTATTTTGGCTCCGAATAGCACAGGACGGCGTATTTTCTGGCTTAGAATAGCAATAGCGCAACGAATGGCTTGCAGAAGTGCGCTATATGCGATAAAATACCGTTTTTTATGAATAGAATAGCAATAGCACACCGACTGGAGATGCTCTTATACTGTGTGTGAATTTAATGAGTACCTCTAAGTAATAAATACTGTAATTAGGACAAGTACAGTCACACCTCCCAATGAGAGCTCCCCTAACTGGCACAAATCCTGTATCTGAACCAACAAGTGTCTGCACCAATCAGCACACTGTATTTTGTATGGAGGAGAGTTCCCTCTTTTTCTGGGTCACTTTATTTTATAAGTGGGCACCATTTCAGCATTCCGACATTCAATGATAGTGGCCGTCCTTCAAGTACTTACTTACTAAGTGAACCCTTACCTACATTAGTTGTATCAATACCTTGTGCCTGAAGCCAATGAAGTAGGCGCTCTTTAGCTAAGAGATTACAGGTTTCATCACTGTCGGTAGATAGTTTCACCCCGGAACAATGCCAACTGTGGACGTATGCAATGGAACCAAGCATGTCGGATACTTCTGAGCTTCATATTCGGAGTGGCGCAAGCCTAGATGTATATAGACAAGGTATGACTGAATAACGCACGCCGTCTGGGTATGTTCGCCTCTTCAGCTTCTTATCTCAACTTGTTAAGAGTTTTTTAAGCAAATCCAAGCGTATAAGTCATTAGCTGAGATCAATATTCCTCAAGCTTCTTTAAGACTTAAACTCGGTCATCACCGGTGACGCATCGTTTGAGGCAAACGTTACATATCGCAGGATGTCTACACTCAACTTAATCATGGAGAGAATGAATCGAGCGTCAGCTAAAATGAACTGAAGCTTCACGAACTGCTCTTTTACGGCATTCAGCATCCTTAATCTTTTCACCTTGGCGAGATGGGCATTTAAACTTGTCACAGTCGGGCCCTCATCAAAGTAGATTTGTGTCCCCAAGAATATATTACCCTCTACATCAGCAATGTTTTGGTCGCTTCAGCGAAAATGAAGTACCTCACACTTAAGGATTACGTATAGAATTTGATTTTTAGTCTACGCACACCACAAAATTACATCAACGAGTTGTCAAACGATAGCTGCCACATCTGCCAGTACTGGTGATCAATACGACGTCTTGCAATTACGACTTCTTTCCTTTCCACTGTAGCTAGAAATTTCGCCAACAAAACTGGTAGCGGTACCGCTCCATAAGCTAAAGAGAGAACAGCAGCGTCTTCGTGTATTTTTTTTTCGCAAGCAGAACCTTTGGCATATACTAACTCATTGTATAGGACGGACTACAGTAGTGGCTTCATAAAAGTTCAAGTAGTACCGTATCTCACCCCCCATAGATGGCGTTTCTTATATCTGGACCACTCGAATTTTCTTGGGTCATGACTGCACTACATAAGGTGTGACTGTACAGTACTATTTATTTGTTGCTTGACTTGCCAAGCATACGATACTGTGGATCGAAAATTTCTCTTAGAGGTGCTAGCAAAGAGTGGATTTGCACAAGAGTTTGTTAGTCTTATAAAACGTATACACAGCCTCAGTTTTGATTTAATAATGAACTGTCCCAGCCAATGCAAGTACGATCTGGCATCCGGCAAGGATGTCCCCTAGCCCCGTTACTGCTTATTTTAGCCGTAGAACCATTGGGACAGGCCCTTCTACAAGACACAGCAATTCAAGGAATAGAAGTCAAAAGCGGGGAATCAGATCACATTCATAAATTTTCCGCATTTGTTTATGATTCATATTTTCTTCAAACGGTCTGAACAAGTTGGGATAGCGATGGAACCTGTCACTTTATTTGGAAAATATTTGAGTTACATGGACAACCCTCTATGTTTAACTATATGAGTTACATGGACAACCCTCTAAGTGTTAGTACAACAACAGGAAGTATGTAAACGTGGTATGGTATACCGATTTTGGATCAAAATGAGACAACTAGGTATCTCGGGCAACAGGTTGGGATAATAGCGCTAACATTGACAAGTTGGGCAGTTAGAATACGATTTTTACAAAGGCGATTGATAACAGCTACACAATGTGGAACTTCAGTGATAGAGCGAGTGCAAGTTTTTAACGCAGTGGTAATCCCGGCGATCTTGTTCACCGCTAAAATGTTCCCACCTCCCATGGAGGTATTAAAACGGCTTATCTCGATACAGAAACGTTTGATTTGGGGAAACAAACCGATGAGATAACAACGAGACACAAAATCTTGCCTTTATTGATTCATATACCAAGGCGAGATGGAGGACTTGGTTTAATACCGATTCCGGTGGCCATTTACACCTTGATGGTTAAGGAAGCGACGTACTAGTTACTGGAGCCCAGGTACCGATACAACCAGGCGTGGAGGATTTATAGCGGGATTACGTCAGACGAAGAAGAGTCAACGTTCATCACTCCTAGACTGCACTCAACAAGGGTAAAGAAACCATTAAGGGGGTTTGCAGAGGACAAACTTATCAGATATTAATACAAGCTAGGGCCGACCCGATAAGAGAGAGAAAAATTGCACAGGTACGTTATGCACTATCTACCCCGCATAATTGTTGAAAATATATCCCAGGAGGTACAACCAACTAAAGGATTACAAGAAGGGGAGGAATCATATTAGATATGTGGATGAGAGACGCTAACGAGAGTAGGCATGAAGAGTTGCCGGAAGCAATCAAGGCTTTTTTTTTGGGGGGGGGACATTTAAATGACATGGAAACCCATGGATAGAGGATCATCCACACTACCATTACCAGAACCTAAATTCATTAGGCAACGGACTTAGGTATCAAAAAACTGAAAATCCGACGGATCTCAGAATCAAAGTAGACTTCCGGGACAGTCGAAGGGACACACTCGAGCAAAAACTTTTAGGTAGTTGGCAGTGATCGTATTATGTTTAGCATCAGTGCCGGTAGGTCGGGTAATTGGAGTTTGGAAATTACTATGGACACCAAAAGAGTATGCAGAGGCCAAGTGGATAAAGACGGGAGATCGATGGATAACTGGACACAGGAGCACGAACAGGTATCACTTCTCCCAAAGAGATGATGTAATCTACTGGGATTAGATAGTAGCAAAGAGGGACGATGAGCAGCTAGGCGCGGAGAAACCAGTCCAAGAAGTGTTGATTAAAAGCTCACCCGTCCTTACACGGGGATCCGTGGGATATCATCAAGGTAGATAAAGGTAAGTCAATAATATTGGATAAGAAGAGCTCTTAATGGTATGTACAATTACATGGTGGGCAAAACGCTGAGCCTCGTTGAAGACAAATGGGAGATTCACCGAGCTCAGAATCAGTGGAATAAAACCTATACAAGAACAATCACAAAGGCAGTTATGGGACCATGGCCATATACTTACCGATTACCATACCTGGGTAATGTATCAGTTACCGACTTTTCAGCTCAACGCCTTCTATGCCGGATATCCACAGGAAATCAGTGTCCATTGGATGATCAATGTCAATGGGAAAGGGGTCACACATAGAGTGTGGGGGTGTAGGTGGGATCAGATGTTTTGGGGCCGCCTAATAAGACGATGGAATGGTACCGACATGGAAGAGGCCAGTAACAGGATGGGATGTTACATACGTTTTATTGCAACTAGGACCGCGCCAAAGCAAACGGCAAGAGAATTTTGAGTCGTTGTGGACAGCAAACGGAAGCTTGCATGCACCAATTACGGAGATGATGTGGGCGTTCTGTTCAATAGGGACTACCTGGCTTTGGCAGATACTGTACATATACAAACCCCAGTTTACGTAGGTGTACTACTGTACAATTAGTACACCTACGTAACTGGTGTTTGAAACAAATGCGTGGCTCAGCTGAAGACAGTGGTGGAGTACGAGAAGCGGATCCCGGTCATATGGATCCAAGGAAAAACAGTTGCAGATATGTTCAGAATATCAGCTCGAAGAAACGATAACGACGCGCCGGGTGCAGCTAAACCCATCAAACGATCTCCAAGAGGTTCATGCAGCATTCGGAGTGGTGTATACCGAAGGTCCCAAACAAAATATCGTAATAGCAAATAAGGTTAAATACATTACGTTCTAGCAATAAAAGTACAGTACTATTTAGACTTATAAAAGTGATTAAAGCAATGTCACTTGCTCCACCTCTGCTGAAGAGTTGATGGTATGAGTACATCTGACGCAGGGGGATCAACATTAGAGAGGTTTCTAAACCAAATTCCGTATCCGCATTCTTACCATTTACATAAAACCGCTTTAACCCCCTAAAGTCGTTGCAGGTGCGGAAAATCCTCCGTGGAATTCCGGATTTGTATGGATTCAATCCCCAGTCCGTCTATAATATACTTCAGTAATAATCATGTATAATAATACACTAATACGTTCGGAAAACTTGTATGATGGTATCAGCAGCAGCAAGTTCATTCCTGTGCCAAATTTTTCTGCGCCATTCTGTCATCTTATACCTAGTCTGTAACAACAGCGCTACATTTTGAAATTGCCATGTAGAAGGCAGCTTCTTGATGCTGAGGTACATGTAGAGGTCAATTATAAAACTTTATACTAATATAACGCCTTGTACGCCAAGGCTGGTAACAACCCACGTCACCATTCTTAGTATCAGCGTTGACGCTGTTGGTGACTTTGGCTGTCCTCCCTATTTTCTGTGGCGATATTTTTGTGAGGCACGACACGGATTTCCACCGCTAAAAAACTAAAAAATATATAAAAAAATCCGTATCCGTTTCCATTTGGTACGGATGCGGATTTGATCCAGAAACCTCCCTATACTCGAATAGCGTAGCTGCAACTGTGGCTTGGACGATAAGTCCTTTGACTCTGTTCGATTAAAGCGTTCAGCGCTTCCACCATGTACTGAAGCTAAGGAACGAGACTTGAAGCCACTGTGGGACTGTGTTGCATATCTTCGTTTCCTTTGGTGCAAAGTTGAGCGTGCGATGGTAATAGCAAACTTGGGCTTTTGTCTTTTGGTAGATCAGAAATGACTCGTTCGATAACTTCCGTAATTTATTTTTCAGTTGAAACGATTGTCAGTGGATTAACAAATTTATTTAAACCAGTCGTTTGACCCATCTGTGATTCTTCAAAATCAAATTGTTCCATTAATACTGTTGACGACGCAGAAGCATTTGGAGCAGCCACAGCGGCGTAATAATCTGTGACAAGCGCTTGAATTACCCTTGTTAGCGGTTCCTTCAATGACTTAGCTCTATAAACCAATTTCTCTGACCCATTATATACTGTCAGATTTTCAAACGCATTCCGTTTTCCGGTCCAACACCCTACTATCCTGTATTCACGCTATTGTCCTTAAGTTGACGCAATCGCCAATTACTTTGTAGCGCTCGTAGGGACGCAAACCGTTCGAGGGTTGTCTGAACTTGGGGCTGCAGGCCTGCGGTGAAGGCGATACTGTGTACCGATTTAAATACTGGTTTACCTAATATGACCATTGGTATGCGAACCACTACTGAGTCTTGTTATAATTAGATTGACTGCATCAAATTGCAAGCTATTCTTTTTCTACCATGGGCGAAATTTATTCTACCAGTAGCCGGGTTGGGATACCGAAAGCGGACCTAACGACCGATCCAGTAACGTCAACCTGAATGCCTCCTGTAACCCTCGTACCGATCGAGAAACAGTCAGTGCCAGGTGACCAGCTGCGGTCTTCGCAAATTGGGGTAGGCAGATCGCTTCTACGCACCAGATGCCAGTGGTGGGTCAATGGCCCTGCTGCTCTCGATGCAGCAGCCGTGTTTGTTACCACGCTTGTCGTATCCCCCCAACCAGCTGATAGCGACAAGCAGCCCTACCACCTGAAAAACGTTTAAGACGTCTTGCTTGCTCAGCCATGGGGCTTCTGCGACCAGGTATTCTGTCTGCTCGTCTAGGATCATGTGCAGAAACCGACTGGTATACGACAAGTGTGAAAGCGTGGCTACCTCTACGTACAGGCTCAGAGAGTGGTGCAGAAAAAGTGGCGTATGTATGCGAAAGCAAGTGGATTCGACTTACAAGTCGGAGGGAACAGTACCAGCAAATCTACGGGTGAAGGGAATGCGAAGCACGTGTGCAAGCAGCTTCGCGGGCAGCAAGGAGCCAATCGTCAAGAATATGTATGCCAGTCGTGCTCTTCTTTGTGGCCGTCTGCGGCAAAGATGGTGTCTTGAAGGTGAATAAGATGCAGCTATGTGGTAATCACATGAATTTTGTTGGCTCTAACGCGGCAACATATGCCGATGTCGACCAGTCAGATTTGTCGCTAGAGAAAGAGATTCACGATCGTCATACTGACTAAAAGATGCTGGAGCGATTGCTTGCAGCTGAACTATTTCCTATTCGTGCGGGTAACAGAGAAGGAGAACATGAACAAGACGGTTAAATCGTTTCTAAAGTCGAAGGGACACATGGCTGACCTACATACCTCAAGAAGCAAGTGCTCGCGGTCACGGAGATGAACATTGCTGACAGCTATCAGAAGCTGGAGAGCTACTTACAATCTGTTGCGCGTGATCACTGGTCTTTTGAGAAATCCGGTGACCAGTTCCATCGTGTCTGCTTCTTCCCGTCAACTTGTCTTGGCGCGGAAAAAGGCTTGTTGGTTTGGACGCTACACACTTGAAAGCAGAGATGAACAGGCATGAACTATTCTCATTGCCACAACCAAGGACGCCGATCACCACATTATTGTATTCGGCTCCTCGTAATTATGAGCATTGGTGGAGCAGCTGGTAGCTGCTTGTAGTTTTCATGTAACAGTTGGACGACTCGTTCGTGTCGGACTGACAGAAGGGGTTCATAGCAGCCGCTCAGAACGTATTGCCAATGAAATGTCATATTTTCTGCCTTCGTCATATTATTCGTAATATCCAGAAACAGTTGCACGCGCTGTCCTCAGTCGAAGTAGTTTTTTTTTCGAGATGAATCAAGCCGATTGCGAAAACGACTGGCGTTACACTTGGTCATTACACGACCAGCAGCTGCGAAATACGTCGACAGCATTCCCAAGCAACACTGGGTGAAGTATGCAATTCACATAGAGTACAGCAAACCGACATACGACGAAGTAGCTTCCAACCTGTCGGATTCCGGCAATAAACGGATTGGTAACCAATGTCGCAGCGCATATCCTCCGGAAGCGTTTCAGACGTACTTCCTTAGGGTCTGCTAGCTGTTTCATGAGTGGCGACAGCTCACGCGCCAACTAGCTTCGCCATCGTGGCGTTATGTTCAATACCAACTATCACCCCAATCACTTCTGAATCCATACCTCCACTCACACCCCACCCCCAAATTGACTCGCAACCTCAACCCTGCCTGCAGCTCTACTGGAAGACCTCAGAGTCATCCGCAGTCCAACTCGCAACCCAATCCACATCGGCAGCTACCAGCTTCGTCGACCGTGATCCTCTCCTACCCAGATGATAACAGAGGTTTGGAAGCCTGTTACAAGATCGCGATCGCTGCTCCATTCTGCCGTGCTTAAACGGCCTCTACATGATCCGATCCCAAGACGGACCCACGAGTCGGAATGCGAACATGCATCAGATGCGAGCTGTGAACCTCGCAGAGAGGACATGCACGTGCCTGAATCGGCGCGACTTGCAATTTCCATGTCTAGACAGTGTGGAAGCAGCCACTCGCCAACACGTGTCGCTTACAGAACTATTCGACCACAGTGTCAAGACTTTCAAGAACACCTACAACACTCTATTTCTACCGACCCCCCAGCTTCATCGCTGAAGGTCCCTGCCTCACTATGTCACGTGTTGTTGTAGCAGATGTGCGACTTGGAAAGCGAGGACATCGCCCAGACTAAAACCGAAACACAAGCAAAAGGCGGCTAGATGTGGGAGACTTCCAAGCCGGTTGTTGCAGTTCAGTAGGGACAATTACCGGTAATAAATATGCCTTTGTTTCTTTATACTTGCCAGTGTTGATGTTCCGTTCCTTATTGCAAGGACCCACTTTGTATTTCATGCGTCGCATACAACTAAAAACCTTGCTCTATCCCTTCGTGTTCTTGGTACATTGCGAAAGGTGAAAATCAACGCTTATTTTTCCACAGGCCATCACGTAAAAGATTTAAAGACAGCGTAAGCAGACAGACAAGTCAGAAGGTTGGACGTTTCACTAGATACTCTTAAGCATAATTTAAAGTTTACAACACAAGCTTCGTTAATATCACAAAGTCTATAGTGATAAGTCCACTAATTCCTCCCAGTTTCGTATCGCGAGTAATTCGGCCAAGCTTTCAAATGCCAACAAAGAAACGAAGAAAATTACAAGTGAATGCCATACGTCCTTAAAGATCTACAGCCAAAACACACGACATGCCAGCAGCACCATTTTTCTGGCCGAGTTCATACAGGTATGGGGATTCGAACGCACATATAGAAGATAAGACTTGGTGGAAAACAGCAAAAAATACTAGGTTGAAACTTGGATAAACTACATCCATGATTAGTACTATACTGAATATCCACAGTAGCATCTAACCAGAAGGTAGTAACCACACATATCACATTTTTGGTACAGCAAGGAGTTCATGAACTTGTCAACGCGTTCGTAAGACCACCGACCGTGCACCAAAAGAAGCCACTGGAGAAAGTAAAAATAATCTACTGCACAGTCGGAAGTATTCACGTTCCACCTCCTTCCTGACCAGAAATAGCGATATGAGCTGCCTGAAACATTGTTACATCATTTGAACCTTCTCCAACTATGAAAGCAAAGAAAGCATTTTCATTTTATATTTGCTTCAGACTAAGCACATCTTGAGTAGAATATTAAAGATTAAGAGTAACAAACATACAAAAGGGGTCTTTATTCAGCACGTTCTTGCATTGTCATTCAAACATTTCAAGTATGTCAATTAGTGATCTAAACAAGAAGGATTTTGCAAGAATGGAGTTTCGTCATGATAAGCGTCGATTCCGAGCATGGAAAGACGTGATCATCGCCCATCTTAAGCCAGTCAGTTTGAAGATCAAGTCGACGTTACAGAACCATGAGTTGTCACGGTATGCAAGACAATTGGAATTACCAAAACAGGGAGATGATGTGGCCCATGATACCAAGATACGTCACACGCAGCAAGAACTTCTGGGTCTAGAGCATGAATGGTACCTTCGAGAACTGTTCAACAGGGTTCTTTTGTAAAGGAATCGAAACCAGCTGTCTGTACCGGCGAATGAGGAATCACTACCAGTACTTTGACGTGATGACAACTGGATGCCTCCTATGGAAAAAGTGTTGTGCTGAGAATGGTGCAATTTCTCAAAGAGTTTGAAGATGTGCTCTCGAGAGACTTTCCAGTCAGCTTACCAGCTGCCTTCCAAACAGAACGCTGTGCCTAGCAGAGTAAACAAGCAAGTGCGAAGATTTTGGCTCCACCATTGCACTTGATTCCGCCACAGACGATGTTGATCACAGTAATAGTTTATGGTTATTTGTACATTTGTATGAATAGATACATCAATAGATAAAAACATGTTAATTTTTAAAGATTTAATAAAAATTATTGTAAAAAATTAAAATATTGTATAACAATTATTTGTAAAAAACAAAAATATTTTTGTGGTTTTTACAATATATTTTTTAAATTAATAATAGAAATTATCATTTTTTCTACAATACTTTATCTAACTTTACAACTAATAATTGAATTTTTATTTATTTATTGTCAAGTCAGTACAGTAGAAAGTGTCATTAGTGTGGGTGGGAAAATAGTGTGACTGCGCAATTACCGTGGGCCACACAAATTATTCTTTTTCAATTATCTACAATAAGTCACACTAATTTCGCACATTCCATTTGCCAAAACCCGTACCTCATACCGTGATCATAAAAGGAAGCAGAGCCGACCACAGGTGCATTAGCACTCAGCGCCGCCGGGTGTAGCCACCAGTCCACACCATACGCGAGCGAATCATTACAATCGTAGCTCACTGCCCTGTGCAGCTTAGATTTGCACGCCGCCAGCTCAAGTACTTGGAATCCGTTATGCATACAGGCGGCAAGTAATAGGTCCTGCCGCAATGATAGATATGAGTGAGCTTATTATCTCGATCTGCCTGTTGTCAAGTACTAGGCACCATAGCTTACCTTGCGACTCTCGTCTGGGTGCCATTTCAAACGCCACACGCGACCACCAGTGTCGTGAACGACAAGCGGAATTGTCATGCTGCGGTGGTCCCAGACGGCTACCTGCTGATCGTAGCTGCCGACAGCAACGACGTGTTCATCTAGCGGATGGAACTGAATGCTACATACGCCCATGGTGTACTGCCGCGAATTTTTGAAGGTTGGAGTCGCGGTATCAGCTCGCAAATCCCATCCCTTCAGGCAGGCGTCGTCTGCACCTGAAAACAACACATTTGAGTTGTGGCAATTAAAAGCTGAGATCCATGCCTCGATTGGTGAGTCGTACAAGTCGTGCGCCTTCCACTTCAAGCGCCAAAGAAAACAGTGTGTAGGACACGATGCAATAAGCTGTAAGATCGTCTCATCTATACATCAACAAGACATATACCTTAGCTAGCTGGGCGATATTATCTGGTCCAAGGTTCCAAACGGATAAATTGCTACTGTGAAATGCATACATGACTCGGACTTGCAATAGATTTGAACTGCATGCTATGAGAGATTCTTACCCGTCAGAGTGGCTGACGCAGATAGACGGCTGATCACCGGAGTACACACGATTATTCCAGTCTAGCGACAAGCACATGGATTCTGCGTCGGTAGTTTGCTGCAAGTACTGTAGGGCGCATGTATTTTGGCCGACATTAGTCGTGAGATACAGGCTACAGCACTCTTCAAACAAAGACACGCAGCCGGTCTCCAACGTGTCGAACAGCATCAATACCTAAAACACATTATAGTGGTCGCAATTGCATAGTCAGAAAACATACAGAAACCTTCAAACAAAATAGAGAAACGTAGCCGCTCACCAGGGTCCCACATCATAAATTATCGCAAAATGGCGAGTGAGAGAAATATCACAAAATCCTTTAAACAAAAGAGACACGCGCAGGCGTTCAACCGTTCGCCAACGGGTCTAACAGCATAAATATCTACATCGGTCGCAAGTTGAAGTGAGACAAAACTTACAAAACCTTCAAATAAAAAGAGAGACGTGCACCCGTTCGCCAACGATTCCAACGGCAAATATCTATAGACGTATTCTAGTGGCCGCAAATTGCCGAGTGAGACATATTAATAAATAAACCAGAGTTCAACCCACAAATCAGAATGATGATCATAAAGATCAACCCGGTGCCATCTTTCTTTTCGAGAACACAAGAGTGCTGCACCAGTCACTGAAACCCTTTCGCTTTAACCGCTCTTCGCCCAAATATAAACACAAGCGATTCAACACTTCTCGACCGGAGCAATGGATTCAGGAGGGGGGTTTACCCTGAGAACCCTCCTATCGCGCTCTCCACTTCTAACAAGTTACAATACTCATAAAGCATAACGCGTGCCTGAAGATGAAGACCTTAAGCTCCGTACGGGTCTGGAAACTTGTATTAATCGCATGAAATGTTCTAATGTTAGTTACTTCTGCTTATTGCTTCATCAGCCTGTACAAGTTTGACCTCGCACAGAGCGAAATGTTGACCTGACCAAGAAAAAGAGGAAGCGGTTATGAAAGCGGCTGAGATATGCAAGGAGGAATCGGGCTTAGCCATCCAACAATGAAAGAATTAGAAGCTGTTGGTAAAGCGTGTGTGGAATGTATATATAAACGAAGCCGTGTTGGATGCGTATATAAATGAAGCCTACAT
>MIQA02008324.1:0-25310 GCA_001887855.2 Sclerospora graminicola | reverse complement strand
CTGGGCTCTGTGTCCTCATTGACCTCCTTTCTAATGTCGTCAGCTTTGATGTCCTCGTAATCTTCATCATCACTACTGTCACTCATCTTTACATCTTCTGCGTCCCATTCTCTCGTTCCAATTAATAACGCCGAATAATGCTGACCACCGTAGCGTAAAATTATCGGTAATTTTTCTTGCTGAGATGTCGTCGTCTCTTGTAAGAATATCGTCATTTTGTTATAGAAATCATCAATACTCATCGGATATTCACCACTAGTTTGATAGCTTTTTCCATGCGACGTTCTTGTTTCCGGTGTGTAGAAATGTACTCCTGGCATCTTGAATCCTGGTGGATGACTTATAACATATATGTCTCGCTGCAGAACCACACTCAGGGTTAAAAGCGTATCGTTACTCCCCCATGTGTCCTGTGCAATATTTACATCAATCTGTGAGCTACTGTCCGCGAATTCAAGTAGATATTCTTGGAATAATCGCTTTGTTTCTTTTGGGGACGTCGAATCGGTACCTCGCTGTAGTTCTTTCAGAGTTTCTTTTCGCACTCCTGGTGGGAACTTAATGTCGAAATCTAAGAGCGCCCTTACCAGACACCCTTGTTTTAACAGCTTTGTCATTTCCTCCAGTAATCCTTTATTCTCCAGTAACTTATCGGAGCATGTCAAACTTTGGCAGACTGCGTAGATCTGGCAGTTTCCAGTTGCCGGTGTTGGGATGGACCTTAAATTTAACCAATGAATGACATCTTGGATCGTTTTCAGCTCCGGTGCTCCCACCTCTGTCGCATCTTTGGGCTTGGCTACTGTAATCAGTCCACTATCTTCCTCCACTTGCGTAAGCATAGTCGATAATAAATTCTTGACTTGTCCTTCCAACATAAGTAAAGTGCTGGCCTTTTTCTTTAGAATATCGACCTTTTTCTTGTGTCGAGGTTTCTTCATCTGTCGCGGCTCTTCTGAACGGGATGAACGCCCGGTCTGTGAACCGACTACCTGTTGCTGGTTGGTTTTGTCCTCCATTTGCACCTTTACCTGCGTATTAGCATTTCTTGCCTCGTCCACTTTCACTTTAGTGTTCTCCTGTAGCTTCGTCTGTTCCAGATTTGCTTTTAAACTTGACTTGTAAGCTTGACTTCTTGACTGCTGCACCTTTTCATCATCCGACTGTTGCGGACGTGCTTCACGCCTTTTCTTCTTAGGTTTTCTAGTGACCCAGTCAGATGGCTCAGAACGCGATCTATTTGGGTTTGCCACTATAGTTGATCCCTTATCTCCTTTTTTAGCTCCTTTGGTTGAGCTGTTCCGTCTGTCAATGTCTTCCTGGTTTGGAGATCATCTTCCGTATTATCTTCTTCCTTCTCTCCGTCCTTCTTCATTTCCTGATTCTTTTCATCTTCTTGGCGAAGCCTGACTGCTTCCACTTGATCCCGTAACTCCTCCATACTACGAAAAGTCGACACAGTGGGCGTGAACTTCTTAAAATCGTCCACACTCACTTGTAAACAATTTGATTTTAGCAGGTCCTCTATCGACGCTGTGCATTTCCTCATGGGGTGACCTGCCTCCCCACATCTTAGGCATTGTCTTCATCGCCGGGTGCTCCACGACTAACATTGTATGCCCCCAGTATATTCGATTAATTCCTCGCAGTGCAGATGGACATGCATCCGACTCCACTATGAGCTCCCACAACGTCGACGTGTCAGAATAAGGGCCTCCTTTATCTAAATCATCAAGTTGAAAGTCAACCCCCAAAATCTTCCTCAAATATCCAGAGAGTTTGAGAAGATCGACTGATCTTGAAACATTCTTCAGTACACACGAGTAATACCCAGTGTGCTCATATCTTTCACCATTACTATCCACTTGAGCTTCCCATGCCAATCTCTTCGTTTTCGAGTGTTCTTGATGGATGTTCCTTAGCGTATGCTCAAACCTATGGAAAGGTACCTTCATTCCGGCGAACTTGGCCTCCATGTCTCTCGTAAAAAATGAAAATACAACGCGTGCTTCGCTCCATCATAGCTAATACTCTTCACTTGTGCGACCATCTTCCATATCTCAACACCTCCCGTGCCTCTTGTAACAGCCGCCGTGGCTATGCTTTCTTGTAAACATTTCGTGCTCATAAATGCTTCTTTGATCGGACTTTCTCCACTTAAATCCATCACTAAACATCCTTCAACTTGGGCTCGGATCGTCTGAACCAATCGAACTTGTTCATCAATTTTCATTATTCGCTTTACAAATTGCGGCATTTGCTTCGCTATGATTGTTCCTTCGACGAGCCCTTGCAAAATGCGCCATTCATCATCCGTTCCAGCTCGTACCATCATCGGTGCGTACTTTCCATAATCTTTTTCGCAAACTCCACGTAAACGAGAAATTTCATCGGGTTTAAAAACCGTTGTCTTGAATAAGAAGGTCTTCTTAGTGAGTTTGTCGTCCGAATTCTCCGGTGCCCGCCCGGCAACTTTGTTCACCCACCCTTGGAGTGGCGCTGGTTGAAAACCCGCCTTCTTCACTTTTTCTTGCCCTATACTCTTCCATAGAATACCTTCGAAGGATAACGGCGATCTTTGTGCCTGAACAGCCGCTCCTACAACTTGCTGACGCCATTCCGTCCAATCCTTACCTCCTTCCACTACCGCAATCTCGAAATAGTCAAGTAAACGCTCCACTTCGGGCGCCTTTAATGTTGGGAGTCGCTTTGTTGCCTCTTATAGTCGAGACACTGGTCCTCGGACTCTTACGTATATGGCTGCAAACAACTCCCGAACTAAATCCAGCCACGCCTGCGCCCTTGGTCTTGTTGTCGACGCCTCCTTTAATGCAGTGTACAGTGCTTTTGCCAGACTGTGTGGCACCTGCGCATCAATTGGTGCCACACTTTGGATCAGGCTAGCAGCTGCCGCTGCTCCTTCTCCGTGCTTCTTTTGTTTAAAAGTCAAGTTTTTGTCCCTGACCTGAGATTGTGAAACAGGTAATACCGATTTCACCGGAAGTACTGCTTCCTCCCTGGGTGCATATTGCACTAATTCCGCCGATTTTTGAACCGGTATAACCGGTTTTTCCGACTGCATCGGTACAGCCGGTTTCTCCAAAGAAACTGACTCCGCATTTGTTACATTTCTACTTGAATCTGCTTCTATCCTTCTGCCGCTTCTGCGACGGTCGCCTTCTCGGCCCCCTCCATCAGACTTCCGACACCGTCTGGGCCTTCCGGCGCGTCCTGTTCTCCAGCAGTCTCCCCTTCGTCCACTACTATAGGCATGCTGGAACTGCCTTCCCCTGATATATTGGGATCCGGGGGTGGGCCCGGATCATCCAGGGGTGCGCGTCCTGCGTAATCTTCAACCATAGTAGTCCTAAACCTATACCAATAAACGGGATAGGGCAATCCAGCAAATTTAGAACTGATCGTCGTCTATATTTTGTCAAAAATCGCCGAGTGTTCGGCACGCGATATTTGGGTCCAGAAATGCTATTTGAAAAATCGCCGAATTCGGCGATTTTAGAACGCAATGCCGATGATGGAGGGATAGCCCTTGACACTGTATATTTTTAGTAACTATACAAATTTTGTTAATTAATCCTACAGAGTGAGCAAAAGTATTTTATACATGTATTGTATGTAGGCCTTACAAAATTGTGGGTTTGCGATCACCACGGCCATTTTCACAAAACAACTGTCTGTATAGCTCGAGTTTTTACTTAATCGCCCAGCGTCCTTTTATTGCCTTTACTCCAATAGCAAGCACAATAGTATACGGTACAATATTAGAAAAGTTTACTGTTATATTCCCTACTGCTATAGCCTATGAATATCACATTTCGATACGATATCGTGACACATCGGCTTCGTCGAACACGCGAAACCCAATTTCGAGCGAAATAGCAGATCCTTTTGAGACCCGATTTCGAAGTAAATAGAATTTGAAAATAGCATATTTGCCGAACACAGCCTTGTTATCACAACCCAGATTTAAAAGAGAATATGTTGCCCGACGTGTATTTCGTAGTTTCTTGCTGCATGTATCTTCTAGCGAGCTTTTGTCGTGATTCTAGTTGACGATTAATATCGAGTAACTTTTTGAAGTGATAATTTAAAGCAGCTTCGTCTTGAGAATACTTGTCTTCTTTGGTATCTTTGATGTGACACCATGAGAGGAGGTTCCATAGCACACTGCCCGATCAAGGCACAGCATTTTCTTCAGGATTTATATTCACCATAGACGGGTAGTGATAAATGTCGACGGTAATCAATACGCTCATGACTGCTGATAAAGCTTGATTTTTCAATGCCTAATTTGACGTGGTTTTGTGCACTTCAAAAATCCGTTTATGTGTCGTGGTATCGAACGTTCGACAAAGGAAGTCTAGATGCTAGCTTTGGCGTCAACCCACTCAGGACTTTCGTCTTCCTTGGCGTATTGATGAGACATGCAATTGTTTCATTTGTTGTTGTTTGATTCCATACCACCCAATCAAAAATCCACTGAGCGGCAAGACATTGGTCACCACGTCTGAAGTAGTGAGAGGTTAGCAATGTATCCACTCCAGCTGGACGGGAATTAACTGGAGTGTGATGTCAATAGGAGACGGTGCATACTTTACTTCAAAAACGCAGCAGAAGGGCAATGCCACATTGGACGTATCAGAGGATCATCTGACATTCGAGCAGCGGGCTCAATGTAGAGACTTCCTGCCGTTCATTTGCTGCTCCATGTGGGAGCACATTTAATAGGGAGGCGCTCGATACAGCTTGTGTAATCAGGGCTGAAAGAAGCGCCAGTAGTGGGCCGTAGCGAAGTCTTCATCAGGGTAGAGTGAGAGCATTTTCTCTTCAGATGTCTTGACGTGGAAGAAACCGATCAGTAGTTCGTTACCAGCACCGATTTAAAGCTGCTGCTTGCAAACCAAATACAGATCCGATGTTCGCCCATATTAACTCAGCGTCCTGGTAGTCTGTTGATGGCTTTGCACTTAGGTATAAAATACCGCATCATCTTTTGCAGATATTCTTGGTACATGGTGGTAAGCGCACCGCAATCATGCTTGATGCAGTGCTGCTCCACCGTGCGCGGCTATCTTTCTACTCGTGTATTTACTTGGCAGTAGTACTGAGCTACGAAAACGATTGATTGTAACGTGGATTTTATCGTTACCTTAGGTAAGAAGCTAAATGTCTGATACCGAGGCTAATTCAACAGATCACACTAACTTTGTGACAGTCATTCGCCATGGAACGGCGTGCCCCTTTGTTGGAATTCGAAGACATGTTTCAGTGAAAATGAAATTCCAAGTTAACAAAACAGCGTGGACCACTACATACAAATTTTAGGTTATAAAGTACGATTCAGAACTTAATAACTTAATAATACATTTATTATCTTTTTTACCTTACAAACCTACGAGCGGTCACTACAAGTGGCGGTGCGGAGCAGAGCACCTCTAAAGTCTACATGACTAAGTTGGGTGCCTAGGCAGAAAAACAAGAGTGCACACAGTTTCTAGCCGGACTACGGACACCGGACACTACATTGTTGGTGTCTGCTGCCTAGGATAAAGCCGATTTTCCTACAGGTTAAGTTCTCGTTCTCGTGAAAGATGGATGATGAAAAGGCCGAAAAGGCCGAGACGAACATGGAGGTCATCTTGGAATACCTCAAGCGGATGGACCGGCGCCTCGAGGCAGTTGAAGAGGCGCGGTCCCAAGGGTCGACTCCCAGCACGTCGCCAGGGTTTAGATATTTGTATATGCATATTATATTCATGTCTAACTAATATAAAATAGGGCGTGCAAGGTGAGGTGTCAGTTGACATTCTCACGGGTGGAGCGCAGGGCGCAACACACCTTACCTTGAGTCCCCGGGGCCATTCAGGCACCGACCGTAACGGGGTTAATACTTTCACTGCATACAGAATAAACTGTAGAAGTGCATAGTAATAGCAAGTAACTCTGCTTTACTATTAGTATTAGTATTACTATTACTACTTAAGTACTATTAAGTACTTATACATCGGAGTCACTAAAGTGACATGGACACAACGAATGACAAAACCCAACAGGTTATGAGCCCAAAACCCGGTGATGCTGATTGGCCAGAACCGCGGGTCAGACCCGAACCCAGAGAACAACCCGGAGAAGAAAAAGAAGAAAAAGAAAACATAACTGGATCTACCCTATTCGACATAGTTGCTTTCCGGAGACAAGAAGAAAGTGACTACAAGCCAAAGAAGGACATATCGACCGCCTACGCCAAGTATCAAGCTACACATCAACCCAGCGAAGAAGAAGAAATGGTAATCAAGGACACAAGTCGAGACATTCGAGTACCTGAGTTGACGGGAGCCGATGATTGCGCGATTTGGAAACTCAAGATAAGGGCGAAGTTTGCCGCGCAAGGGATGTTAGCGCTTGTCGAAGGCCGTGAAAGATTTGAAGACCTAAGGAGCAGTAATGCTGAGCGATGCTGGGACATACGCAACAAGAAGGCGCATTTGTTTCTCGTGGACTCACTAAGCGCAAATCTCGCATTAATGCTGAACAATGCGATCGAGACAGGACAGGCGCATCTGCTGTACAATGCGATACTAGCCGAAGTAGATGGGATGCCGCCGCGAAACAAGCTTGACGTTTTGCAAGAGATGTTGAGTACGGAGTTGCGGAACGACCAACGTATGGAAGATTACATAAACGACATGGTGAAGCTCGCAGTGGAACTAGAGAAAGCTGGTGGCCCGATATCGGATGAGAAGTTTGGTGAAATACTACTTACAAGAGCAGCGAGTGTGTATCCTGAATTGGGTAACGAATACTCAAGAATGAAGGCGCTGACTCCTGGCGCAGAATTGACGCTGGCTCAAGTTAGAAATCGACTGTTTCAAGCGGAAAGGATGCATGACTACACTGGTCAACGACGTGACGGAGCGCGCGGAGTCGCATTACAAGTAACCAACGTTGAGGCACGCAGGGCGGGCCATGGACCAAGCATGAGAAGCACAAATATTAATGAAGCGATAAGGCGAAGCCACTGCCGCGTATGCAATGAACGCGGACACTGGGCACGTGACTGCACTAATGGAAGACGTGTTGAAGCGCAAGGGCAAAGAGGGCGCTCACGTTTTAGAAGCAGAACTATAAGTCGAAGCCGTGGCATAAACCACAGAGGTGGTCGTGGTAATGGTCGACAAAGAAATGAAGGTCGTGGAAACAACCATTCAAGATATGAACCACGCGCCAATAGTCGTCCAAGACAAGAAGGACGAGGAAACAGCCAGTCAAACCATGGAAGACAACAAGACTTTGTACTCATGGTTACGACCGATGTGGAAGAAACACCAA
The DNA here is from genome assembly GCA_001887855.2 of Sclerospora graminicola. NCBI lineage: Eukaryota > Oomycota > Peronosporomycetes > Peronosporales > Peronosporaceae > Sclerospora > Sclerospora graminicola. The sequence continues at coordinate 17,963 of MIQA02008324.1, read as the reverse complement.
AAGACATCATCGAGTGGAAGCTAGACTGTGGAAGCCAAGTACATCTATGTGGCGTACGTGATTGTTTTACGCACCTTCAAGAGGTTGAAGGAAGACAGCTAGTGATGATGAACGGTTCGCATGTCACCGTAAAAGAGAAAGGAAGCGTGGTGATCATGATGCAAGATGGCAACACATGGAAACGATGCATTTTGCAGAACGTATGGTATGTGCCAGGGGCACGAGTCAACTTGATATCGCTGGACCTAATGCAAGAGCGAGGCTTTCGAATGCTAATCTCGCGCAACCAGAGGGTATGCTGCTTGAAGAGAGAACGGAGCAGGGACTCCGTGGCATTCAAGATAAGATTCATGAAGATGGCGGGTATCTACCGCATGTTCTCCCCTCATCCTGCCTGTATACCAATGGGGACGTATGGCGTTACGACAACCATTGAAGAAACTAAGAGTGCAAGCAAGAAAGCAAGGAAGGCAGAGGCTAACATGGAGACGTGGCATCGTCGTTACAACCATGTGGGGATGGAGCTACTTCGTAAGATGGAAAGAGATAACTTGGTGCAGGGCATTAAGATCAATAAGGAGTTGAACCACTATGCTTGTGTTCCGTGTGAAGTGTCGAAAACAAGACAAATGCATTATCCATCCAAAACTAAGAAAGCCGAAAGACCACTACAACGGCTACACATGGATGTGGATACAATTGAAGAGAAGAGTGCAATATGTGGAAGCAGATATTTCCTGCTTATTGTGGATGAATACTCACGTTACAAGTGGACGTTCCTACTCGACAAGAAGTCAAGTGCAGTAAACAACATCAAGAAACTAGTTACAAGGTTGAACACAGAGTTCAAACACAAGAGAAGAGTTGTACAAGAACTGTTTGCTGATCAAGGAACAGAGCTGATTAATTCGGATCTACAAGAGTATTGCTGTCAAAGAGGGATCAAGACACAGACCACAAACGGATATAGCCCACAAGAAAATGGTGTGGCAGAGCGATGGAATGGTGTCATCGTTACAACAATAAGGACCCTACTCGAGACGACACAACTTCCCTATACTCTATGGGGTGAGTGCCTACTACATGTAGTGGATACATGGAATGTCACAGTATCGAAGACAATTGGAGATCACACACCACATGAGCTATTGTATGAAGAACGCCCAGATGTATCACATCTAAGGACATGGGGCTGCGTGGTGTTCGTCTATATACCGGATGGAAGACGAAAGCAAAAAGAGAAGCTGAGAACCAGGACAAGGACAGGGATCCTGCTGGGATACTCATCAAGTACAAAAGGGTACAAGTTCATGGATATCAGAACGGGTGCTGTTGGAACAGCAAGACAAGACAACATACGATTCAAAGAAGATTATACAATACAGTCGAAGTACATGGAGATACTTCTTGACAATGCCTATGGTGATGAAGCGAGACAGCTGCCATCTGAACCTCCGTTCGTAAAAATGCGGAAAGACATGAGAAGTCTTGAGTTTGCCGAAGACAATCCAGTGGCAACAAGACAGGATACCAGCCTAGAACCGGTTGAAGTGTACATCGAAGGTCAGGGGGAGTTGGACTCCACAACGAAGCATGTACAAGACATACGACCTACAAGAAAAAGGAGGCCTAATTCGAAGTACAAGGACTATGTGCAAGTGTATCATGTGATATCCAAGAAGGCAAGGAAGCAGAAGCTAGCGCAGGGCGCATATAAGGGCTACGTGACACAGCCAAAAGACAAGCTTCTTGCAGATGAGATCAAGGTACCACAGACCTACAAGCAGGCTATTGCTGATGAGCAGTACGCAGACTACTGGCTAGCTGCTATGCATGAAGAGATGGCATCATTGAAGAAACATGATGTGTGGATATTAGTACCGCGAAGGACGAAGTGCAAGGACCACAATGTTATCACGAATCGATGGGTGTATGCACTTAAGAAGGACGAGCAGGGCTACGTGAAACGGTTTAAAGCACGGCTAGTGGTGCATGGATTCAAGCAAGTCTACGGCATAAATTATTACGAGACATATGCACCAGTGATCAGATTTGACACTATTCGAGCGGCACTATACTTTGCGCTACAGCGAAGATGGGTGGTACTACAATATGATGTGAAGACAGCCTTCTTACATGGAGACTTACAGGAAGAAGTTCTCATGGAACAGCCGAGTGGCTTTGAAGACAACAAACAAGACTATGTGTGCAAGTTAGTCAAGGCTCTCTATGGATTAAAACAAGCTCCTAACGTATGGAATTGCAAGCTACATGATCGACTACGACGTCTACACTTTGTTCGAGTCGAGTGCGACTGGGGCCTGTACGCCCGATTCCAAGAGGGGGAGATTGATATGCTGCTCCCTGTATACGTGGATGATCTATTGCTCATGGGAAATGAAGCTGATTGTGATCAAGTAAGGACACAACTCAAGGAAGTGTTTGAACTGGTAGAGCTTGGACCAGTCAAGAATCTATTGGGTGTCGAGGTGACGATAGACCGACATGCCAAGACCATATTCTTCAGTCAAGAAGCATATGTTGTGGAAATATTAAAGCGGTTCCATCTGTCAACGTGTAACCCAGCGCCAACACCTGAAGCGGCGACGTACACCGTCACTAATAAGGAAGATACTCGTTAACAGCCATACCGAGAGGCAGTTGGAGCACTGCAGTACTTGGTATCGGGCTCACGGCCGGACATTGCGCATGCTGTGAGAAGGTTGGGGCAATATTTAAGCAACCATACGGCAGAACATTATGCACAAGCGAAACGAGTGTTCAGATACCTACAAGGAACCAAGGACTTTGGATTGCTGATGGTGATACAACAAGGACCTGTAGAAGCAGTTGAATTAACTGTCTACACGGATGCAGACTATGCTAACGATAAAGATGATCGAAGAAGCATCAGCGGCTACGTAACAATGATGAATGGAGCTGTGATCGGCTATGGATCACGCAAACAAGGAATCAATGCACTAAGCACCATGGAAGCTGAATACTATGCGATGCATGAAGGTGTAAGGGACTTGCAGTGGGTATACAAGTTATGCAAGGAGTTAAAGGTCAAGACACAAACACCGAAGATATATTGCGACAACATGGCAGCCATATATCTCACGAAGAAGCCTGGTAAACATCATCATGTCAAGCACATTGAGAACAAGTATCATTACGTGAGGACATTGATACAAGAAGAAAGGCTTAGGACGGAACATGTGCCGACAAACAATCAAGTGGCAGATATATTAACCAAGGCACTAGAGCGTGTAAAGTTCACGCGTTTCCGAACGATGTTAGGCGTCGTGCCACGCAGGGCGAAGGCAGACGACCAGTTTCAAGACAATCTTCTTGAAGCAATTAAAGGAGGAGCAACTACAGACTTACTTGCAGGGCGCGTTCAAGTGACGGGCAGAGGCAGGGACCCAGGCACCGTCCTCTGGGTAGGACTCAGAGCTGTCACGCACAAACCTTACGACATGTGATACCTTCCAGTCACCAGGTCGAGGGGGAGTGTCAGATATCCGGATACCGGATAAGCGACCAAGTTGCAGGAAGGTTACAAACCTAAAAAGAAAGTCACCCAAGACGCAGGACGTCTACCGCAGGGCGGTTATGGAGGTGCGACGCAGGGCGTCTACCGCAGGGCGGTTACCATATATGATGAAGTTGCAGGGCAACCAGATGCAGGGCATCCAGACGCAGGGCGTCTACCGCAGGGCGGTTACCATATATGATGGGTTGCAGGGCAACCAGATGCAGGGCATCTAGACGCAGGGCGTCAACCCAGGGCGGTTACACATATGAACATAACGATGCAGAGCATCTAGACGCAGGGCGTCAACCGCAGGGCGGTTATGAAGTTATTGGGATGCAGAGCACCCAGACGCAGGGCGTCTACCGCAGGGCGGTTATGAAGTTAAAGGCAACTTCAACTTCAACATATATATTTAGATTTTTGTATATGCATATTATATTCATGTCTAACTAATATAAAATAGGGCGTGCAAGGTGAGGTGTCAGTTGACATTCTCACGGGTGGAGTGCAGGGCGCAACACACCTTACCTTGAGTCCCCGGGGCCATTCAGGCACCGACCGTAACGGGGTTAATACTTTCACTGCATACAGAATAAACTGTAGAAGTGCATAGTAATAGCAAGTAACTCTGCTTTACTATTAGTATTAGTATTACTATTACTACTTAAGTACTATTAAGTACTTATACATCAGAGTCACTAAAGTGACATGGACACAACGAATGACAAAACCCAACACTTTGAGCTCTGTTGCATCACAACAAACACTGAAATATTAGTCTGCCATTAAAAGCGTAATGTCGTGAATAGTTGACCCCAAAACGGCAATTCGTATCGTAGATTCGAAAAGCATCATAAATACTGTATTTGTCACTACCTGTATTAAAATGCATACACTGGTAAGTAGTGTTGTTATTTCCCCGGGTAATTACCCGGTAATTATCTATCAGCGAGTTTTTAAGGAAACACTAAGGGCACCGCATAGATCACCCATTCGAACTTTGTCGAATCAAATCGAACTTATTCCGTAACATTCTCTACTCTTAATTTGATCACACCTCTCCCCGGAAGAATGGCAGCCTGCCGATCACTGCCCTCACGGACCGTTTGCAACCGCTAGTGACGCCATGATTGAGTTAATGGAATATGCAATTGCTCACGGATTTTTTCTGGTTGTACGAAAATCATACAAAATATCTATTTTTTTAGCGTGCTCACAGGGTGGAGAAAAACGCAGCCATAAAGCTGGGGGCTGGGCCCCAACAACAGGACTACGCAGATTACGGACCAAAAAGGTTGGTTGTATGTATGCCATCAAATTGACAATGTCAGGGTTGAGAAACGAGTGGTTAGCCGATGTTCAGTGTGGGGTGCATTCCGGTCATTTACAACTACATGCTGGTTCTATAGGGTAACTTCCGTCCGCTGGCAAATTTTTACTGGAATCGTGTAATATTAAGTTGGAAATAGAGTCGGCTTTTAAAGCCGGTGTGGCGACAAGTGCTATTTGGAACCATTTACGCAACAATCACGAGTGGTTGACATTGAAAGACGTGGAAAATGTTGCTCACGCAATGAAACTGTGGAACTTAAATGGATTGTCGGAAATTGAGGCACATCACGACAAATTAAAGACAAAAAAGGTTATATCTGGCAGTGTTAGAGACGAGGACAACCGTGTCACGCAGTTGTAGTTTGCACCCCGCGCCAGCTTGTCTCTAACGTCTCGCTACTGCGACGTTTTATTGATGGATTAAACGTATAAAACGAACAAGCACATGATGCCACTTTTGCATGTTGTCGGCGTGCCTGGAACGAAAGATTCGTTTACCGTTGCATGCTGTTTTTTATCAAACGAAACAGAGCATAGTTACCTGTGGGCGATCGGCGTTATTCAGCGTTGTGTTCCTAAGGCCCCTGCTGTTGTTGTAATAGACAACGAGCAGGCGCTTTTACGAGCAATAGAGACTGTTTGGCCAAGGTGCAAGGTTCATCTCTGTCTATGGAACATTTCCAAGAACATTGTAGCGAATTATAAGGACAAACGAAAGAGTACTGATACCTTCAACTATTTTCTGAAAGAGTGGCATCGCATTGTTTATGAAGCGCAAACTGAAAGTGAATCTGATTGGGATAATCTGAAGGCAAGCATACTTCCAGCCAACCACCTTCTAATTAGTGGCACATCTGCCATCGCCTTGATTGCCGACATCCAGCCTTCAATGAACATGACAACCAATAGAACTCAAATGATCCCGGACTGCAAATATCATCCTGCTGCTCCCGATAGCGTCGGTAGTCTGTCCTGCTCCAAGGGCATAGAACACAACCCCGTTCGAACTGCGCTTGCTCACGAAAATTGCGCCCGCCAAAATGCTGCAGTCGGGCACAATTCTACAAGTCATCAACATACTCAACGTCAGATTTTTTGGTTGAATCATTTACAAGACACCTCAAGAATTGGCTCTCTCGATCGAGCCATTACGTACATTGAAAAGAACAAGTTGCCGTTAAGGGATCGATTGCTGCGTACGCTATCAACAAGCACATGCACCTAGGCCATACAGCCACGGTCCGAGCCGAAGGAACGCACTGGGCAAACCTAAAGATCCACTTGAGGCAATCCCGCGGCTCTCTGCTGGATGTGTATGAAAGGGTAAATAGATCCACGGAAAATCGAATGAGAACCATATCGGACAAGATCAACCGTGAGCGTACCGAGCAGTTGTCTCTTCCATTGTCGATGTTCTCTGCTGTGGGCCGGGGGAGAAGACATTACACTCTGAAAAATGTACACAACCAGTATCAAAAGACGCTACATAACGATCTCAACCCAACATGTTCGTACTACAACATGATAGTTCTCGGGTTACCTTGCGCACATTTGATGAAACAAAGATAACAGACGAAAACGCCATTGACAATGCGTGATTTTAACCTGCATTGGCACAAAAATAGTGTTCAGAACGACCCTGATGTCGTAGGAGTTCTCGAACCTTTACAAGTAGAACGAAGAAGAGGGAAACCGTCGCACGCACGAAAAACGCTGAGAAACTCAAGCCGTTTTGAACAAATAGAAGATGCCGCACCGTCGCGTAGTAGGTGCAGTAATTTTTTTTTGCGGCAATCCTGGTCATAACAAACGTAGCTGTGTTCGAATAGCGCACACAAACAGTTACATAGCGATGACATTAACAAAAAAATCAAAGGGACAATGACAATCGTTAACGAACCAAAGTCGTACCGTGAATATGTAGGAACCAGGACAACACGCTCGATTCTAGGACGCAGAGACAGCACGCCATGTTATTAGTACGTAGTCCAACCAAAAAGCTACAGCGTAGCACCAAGCACGTACAATTTCACGAAAAGCGTCTTGGCAGACGCTATATTTCAGCTCATCTTGTGATTGTTCTTTGCGATCACGGCTTTTAGCTGGACCTTGAGCGTAATGGAAGCAGAACATCAATGTCGGTTCTGGTACTGAAGGAATCCTGCAGGCACATTGGGATGGTTCCTTCTCCATCCCCAGTTGCACTTTTGCTATGTAACTATCCATCCACGTCAGCATTTGATATTCAAACAAGCGGAGGCGTAAGCCAATGACATTGCTTTTCCTCGTTAGTTGCATCCAATGAATTTAGAAGGACGAAAGAGCTGACGGTGGGCGTGCCGCAGCTTGTGATGGGGTAAAATCCTCAGACAATACATCGAAAGTCTCATAGCTGCGACTTGTGCGTGTCGTCTTCATCGCGCGTGCTAAGAGATTCAAATCGTTTGCCTCAACTGCGTCGAACTCTTTTTTTCATCAATTTTTCTCTAATATCTCGAATGCAGGACGGTTCGGGCATGGAAAAATGAGGGCATATCGATCGGTATTTCCAGTGCTTGTTGCCAGCTTACTCCTCCTGTGCTATATATCCCGTTGACGGCATAAGACGTACGGTGGCTTTAATTACCGCTTCTAAAAAACGAGGTATTGAATTTGTCTTGTGTGTGCACCTTAATCTCACCCGTAAAAAGACCCGGCAGTTTCTCTTTTATTCCAATCTAAATTTTGCGCAACTCGTCAGGGTACCGATTTGTCCAGACGATAAACCAGCACATGCTATGTGCTACAGAGTCTTTGCCCTCGAAAAAAACAACAACATCATGTCACACATAATCAAAACGTAGAGGCGCTGCTCCGAGCTGAGCGCCGATATGGGTCACTCAATGAGGACATATCGCTCTCTTCGCGAAGAGATTCGCGACATTCTGAGCGCCCACGTGGCTCTGCAGCAGAAGAAAGATCTTCTGCTGGTCGATCTTGATCGACAAAAGGCGGAGATGGAGAATCTCCGGGCTTCCCACAATCGGTTGGAAACCGATTACAAGTCTCTCTTGGGAGACTTGAAAAAGCACGGCATTCGCCGTGGGGATGCGTCTCGTCCGAAGACGCAGACGATTGATACGGCTTGAGTCTCCCAACATAAAACGTTGGGTGTAGGCGCATGGCCGCGGGAATGTCTAGTGTATAGGCATTCCCCTTAACGCTTTGGACCTTAAAGGGTCCAATGAATTTAGGGAGCAACTTCCGTGTAGGGAAGTTGCTAATTGCAAGTGCTGGCAAATTAGTTGCTGATAATAGAACTAATTCACCTTTCTGAATGGAATTTGTATTCTTCCTTTCCGTTTTATCTTCATTCTGCTTCTGCTTATCAAAAGCAGAAGCAAGTGCATCTTTCACATAGCGTATTACAGCTTGGCGCTGTATTACGAATTCATCTATTGCTTTATTAGCAGTAGATGATTGTAGTGCCAATGTCTTCTTTGTCTGCAGCAATTGCTGCAGACACATATTCTGCATAGGCAGCTTCAGTATCTGAACTGCTTGAGTTTCTACTGTGTCAATAGTAGAAGACTCGTTAATCTCTTCGCAAGTTGCGGTTGAAACTTGCGCATCGACACGCTTAAAATTTGAGCGGGTCCTTCCCCCACTTAGATTTGGCGTACCGCCCAGTAAAGCTGGGGTTCGTGGATGTCTTAAGGTATTCACGTAGAACGGTGGTGTATGCTTCGTGGAAGAATGTACGGAGTAATTAATTGCAAACTCGGTGAGTGGCAGAAAGTTACTCCACTGCTCGAAGGCATGCGCGTATGAACGCAGCATGTCTCTGAGAACGCGGTTAACGCGTCCAGTTTGCCCATCCGGTTCCGGATGGTCCGCAGTTGACATCTTCAACTGCGTTCCTAACAAAGAGAACGTTTCTTGCCAGAAACGTCCTGTGAATCTCGGATCTCAATCCGAGACTATGTTTTCCGGCATTCCGTGTAAACGGAATACTGTGACAACGAATATCCGCGCTGTTTGCGCGGCAGTGACATTCGCTGACACTGCAGCAAGATGAACCATCTTGCTGATTCGGTCTACAAAGACAACTATGCCAGTCTTCCGATTATGATCGGGCAGAAGACCGAATATAAAGTCCTTGGAAATGGACTTCCAACACTCTGTCGGAACCGGCAGAGATTGGAGGGGGCCTGCGCAGAGTGCGCAGACTTGACGCGCTGGCAAATCTCGCAAGCGCGTACGTACTTGCGTACCCAGTTATACTGGTTATGTCAGTATAAATCGCGTGCAAGAGATGCATACGTCTTCTCTCGACCTTGATGCCCCGAAATCGGTACATCATGATACTCAAACAGTATCTGGTGTTTGAGATCATCGTCGTTTGGAACGACGATGCGGCTTACATCTTCTTGGTCTGTGCTGTAAAGCAACAGACCATCGTGCAATCGAAAATGATGCACGCAAGCGCGAAGGAACTCTGGAAGTTCCTCGCGCTTCCGATCAGATTGATTACTTAGGTAATCAATCAGCAGGCGGGTTTCCTCGTCTGTTTTGTACGCTTGTCGTACCTGTCGTGCGAGTGACGACGACAGAGCAGTGCAACGTATTGCGTTTGCACTGATTGCCTCCGTTACAGACGGTTTCGTCTCGTCATCGGGGCGCTGTGATAGCGCATCCGATCGACTTTACCGGTTTGTATTCAACCGTAAAGTTGTACCCGGCAAAGAATGACAGTCATCGTGCCATTCTTTGAGAAATGCGTGGTGAATTCACGGCCGTGCGTTACGACGCATGGTCCGTGTAAACCACAAACGGTCTATCTCCTAAGAGATAGATCCAAAACTTTGCCAGTGCATATTTCATGGCAAGGAGTTCCTTGTCATGCACTGGATAGTTGCGCTAGGCTGGGCGCAAGTGACGATATTGATAGAAGATTACGCGATCACGACCATTTGCGATAAAAAAATCCGTCGATGGGCGATCGTCATCACAGTATATTGAGCCCTGTAAAAGTTTGTTTTAGTCACCGTGAAATATATAGCCCTCTGTAAAACCGTACAGAGAGATGTATCTTTGGTGGTATCTGCTGCATCTTTAATGGTATCTATTGCAAATTCAAGAGAGAATTTCTAAAGTAACTTACTTAAGTACATGCAGGGTTACAAATGGTACAGTAGTATAAGCCTCCGTTGACGCAAACAAGAACAGATTTGTGCACGTTAAGTCTATAGCGATATGGAATGTGAAATTATCGCTAATAAAAATCGGAGGGGTGCTTATCTATGAATTAATCGTTCTTGAAAAACAACTTTTGATCATGTTTTGTCCCCTATTGGCTGCTGTATCATTTTCGAACCTATCATGGATTTTACAGTATATTGGTGGGTGAGTCCATGGTTTTGGGGGTGATTGTAAATGCGCCCATTTATAAATCCCTGAGTCATTTGTTGATGGGTAAATATGACTGGAGCGCACTAAACTGAATTTTATGTTAGTAGATTTCGGCAACTGTTTAGCTTAAATTTAAAAATTATTGGCATCGAATGGATTGACACGTGGTTCGTTTGAAGAGGGTACTTTGCTTGCTATTTTCGGGAGCGGATAGTGCAAGAACCTGACCGGGGACGATCGGAGAAACGGCTGGATCGAAAGGAGGCAAGTCCAGTCGGCCGACCGGAGCCGGTTTGGGTACGGTACCGACCGTCAACTGGGCAGTCCTCGATGAATTAGGTGGAGACCGACTCGAGTCCGAGTCCTGATTTGAATGGTAACCCGGACAGGAACCAAGTAGAGCGGGCAACCCGGAAAGTTTGTCCAGGGTAGGGTCGGATCAGTATGGAGGCTTTCCAATTTCTACTCTCCACCTGGTACAGTCGGGTCTGCACCGTGCGCAGCCAGCATACCAAAATATACTTCTTCGCCTTCACGTTTGCAAGTTTAAGCTGTGCATGGGTCAGCTCCGGTCGACAGGCTTTGACTACTTCTTGGAACAGCGAAGGCGCTTCTGCAATCCATATCGAGCTGATCGAGCACTCGGAGCTGCGTAGAGAGTAGCTAGGCTTGCTCCTCAACATGAAGAAGGTGTTCCTCGAGACTGGTCACCTCCTGAGTTGCAAGGGTCATCTCTCATACTACCCCAGTAGGAAACTTCGATTCGTTTGATCCGACGAATCATCACCGCCAATGATTTCAAAGACTTTCGATTTGAAGATCTGGAATAAAGGGAACAAATTCGTGATTAGTGACTCGTGTGGAAACCAACAAGAATCTGGAGTAGCACATACTTTTGGTAGTGAAACGTATCACATAAGACTTGGGTTGTAATGGGGTGCCATAACATAAGTGATATTTAAGTTGAAATATCACAGTTCAATTTCAGACTTACTGTCTGAGATGCGAATATTGGATTATAAGTTATTATAATCCACCCTGAGAAACAGATTCTGACACAATTATCGAATCTAAGAAGGGATCTAATATTAAGAGTATTTTTAGATCAGTTTTTTACAACATGTTTGTATGATTAGTTTAGATTTAATTATAGCCAAATCACTCATAATATATTCACTCTTAAACTTACCGTCTTCTAGTCATGTGTCGTTGTTATATATTCATATTTATAACTAGGACAATATAATCAATTAAATAGTCCAACCTAAAGTTTAACCTTACTTAAACTATAGTAAAACAAATTACATTTGTTTCTAACCAATTGCACGCTTCATCACTTGAAATTAAACAGTGTGAGCCTGTAACAGCTAGCCTGTTACACCTGATAGCACTTTGTGGTCCGTCTTAACGACCACTGTTCCTTCAGGATCGCTAGTTAACTAGCAGAGCGAAGGTTTTAGAGCCGCCCGACCGTCATGACAACGGTCAGCGATCGTGAGCACGAGGAACAGCTCGCGCAAGACTTAGTGAGGGAAACTGTCCCTCACTTTCCGCAAAGAAGTGTGGATACTGTGGTGGAGATGATGCGGACCAAGGGGACCGACATCACCGTCCTCCGAGGTAAAACCTCGGAGGAAGCTTTAGAAATGGTAAACCGTTTCAAGAGGATGTATATAGATCCTCAAGTGCGCCCCGTAATATCACGGTCTCCACCAACAACGCCCACAGCGAACGTTGATGTAGTAAAGGCGCGGGTTCCGTCCTTTAATGGCGTAGGGGGTGAACCCCTTCGTAGATGATTCGCAGAGGTGGAAGATGCGATCTCTGCGCAAAAAATTGTGGACCCACGTTCACAAGCTTATTTTGCTTGTGAACGTGGGTCCACAATCTCTTACCTGGGCGGTCGCGCTAGGGCATGGGCAATGAGCCGCAGATCCACTGATGAATCTGTGTTCCTGACGTATCAGTATTTGAAAGCTGAGCTAAAGCTCAACTTCGAAGCTCCAGAAATGGTAGCTTAGTTGCCGTGAAGAGTTCATGGAACTCAAGCAGGGTGAGCTTAGTTTACCAGCTTACGCTCAGAAAATACAATATTTGTTGTCAAGTATTGTATATGAGCCGGTGCCCCCTGCCATGCAGTCACTGACTTCATGAAGGGACTAAACGACGGTCCCACCAAGCAGAGGCTTTACCGAATTCTGCCAAAGACTCTGAGGGATGCTATAGATCAAAGAATTCGAGAGGAATTCCGCATGCGCTCAGCGTGAACGCATGCTGGGCTCAGTCGAAGATCCCAACCGCCTTTCGACTTTAACATGCCGCTGGTGCAGTATGTTAATCATAATTTCTCGAACAGACAAAGTTCACACTTCGTCCCACGAAACCAAAACCCGCTCCAGAGCGCGGACGGAAGAGGTCCGGAATCGATGGACCTATCGGTTGCAGTTGCCTCGACACCCAGGCAAGCGAAAAACAAGAGTTTCTTCGCTGCAAAAGATGCGCGAAGATGGGCCATTACCCCCATGAATGTATGGCGCCGCGGCCGGTGCCACGCAGTCACTGGACTGGACTGTCCGCTGGTCGGCGACATCAACAGGGGCAACCCTCGGTTGATGAAGAAACGGCAGCAACCAGTAGAGGCGGAGCGCCCTACTTGACGGGTTATCTCACCTGCCAACATCGGCATGTGAGGATAATAGCCACAGACGGGACTATGTCCTGTCAAAAGGTGCAGGGTGAAGGGAAACCTCTCATAACACTGGAGGTTAAGCCGTATGGAGACGATGTCCCTATGCGCGCTCTGTTTGACACAGGAGCGTCAAACAATTTCGTTAGAACTGTGGTTCTAACGTCGTTGGATTTCGTGGAGATTCAATCTCCACGAAGTATGTTTTCAGTCCGGCGAGCAACAGGTGCAACCGTGACTATACCAAAGCGTGTGATTCGCACACGCTTCGAATTGGACGAACTGTCGCTAGAGGAATACATCGTCCTCGACCTTGACGACAAGTTTGATGTTATCTTGGGCATCCCTTGGGTGTCCAATGATCAACCAACGATCGACTGGGTTAACCTGTCGATCCACTGCGGCGGTCTTATAGGATCTGGTCACCCTGTGAGTAATCCGGCTGTATCTAACGATACAACCGCAGAGTCAGACAGTCTGGTGGGTAGCGATGGCACCACCAGGTCTGGTCTGACACTATAAGCGGATGGTACACCCGCTGATAAGAGTCCAGAGGTACTAGCACACGCAACGGAAGAGTCGTTGCGTGTCGGTAACGTGTGCAACACGGGTGACAAATACCCCCGTATTGAAGTAACCACGACCGGTGACGGTCGTAGTGCAGAAAATTTACCCACGGTAGGAAACACCCACCGTGAAGACGAAGATACCGACACGGATGTAAATGACTTCCGTGTCGAAAACGACGAACACATGACTGAAAGCAGTCGTGAGTGTGATAACCCCACGGTTGACAGTGGTCACCATGTTGACGATGCCTTGAGCACGAGTGATAACAACCACCGTGCTGCAGAGCAGGCAACAGATCAGACGAGGGCGTCTGTTCATGCGGTTGTGTCTGTCGAGACGATAAACGTCTTGACGCAGACAGATACAGGATTAGCTACCCAGTCTCTAACACTAGACAACCCTCCGAACATAAGTTCGGAGGTAATGGCTCTTCAAGCCTTGAGCTGGAAGAAGTTCGTGAAGAACTTGCACGATGATTAGATCGATAAGATCTGCGTCATTGTTGCAATAGACGATGTTGTGGATATTCGTTCACGAATATCCAAATTGCAGGCAGATGGCATTGGGAACGAGACCGTTCCTAATGAGAAGACAAAAGTTCAGCGCTTTGAACCGCAGAGCTGGGAGTCGCTTAAGGCGACTTCCCCATACTATGAGGTACTTTGGGAATACACTGACGTATTCTCAGAAGAAGTACCTTGTGAGTTCCCTAAAGATAAGGGAACTGGGCAAGAAGTACTGTGTCACGCGGCAATGACCATTGCCGCGTGACCAAGCTAAGGCGATCGACGAGTTTTTTTAAACTCGTCGTAAGGCGGGACATGTGCGGGAGTCTACGTCACTGCACTCCAGTCCCACGTTTTGCGTTAAGAAATCCACTGTTGGGTGGAGAATCGTTCATGTTTTTACTAAGCTGAACGCAGCCACGGTACGCCGATACCTCGGAAAGATGTCATCATAGATGGCATGAGCGGGAGCTCCTTTTTCAGTTCTCTCGATTTAAGGGATGCGTTTAACCAAATCTATGCATGAGAAGGATATCCCTCTCATGGCAGTAAGCACTCCAAGCGATATGCTTTAGGAGTGGCTTGTAATGTCACAGGGGCTTCGAAATGCCCCTGCCAAATTCAATAGATGCGTCACGCATCTTTTGCGCCCGGTGCGAGAATTCGCACCGAGCTATTTTGACGACGTGTTCATCCACAGCAAGGCCGAACACGGTAAAAGTGATGTAGATGTTCACAAAGAACATCTACGTCAGGTGTTAGTGCTTATGCGTAAGCATAAGCTCTATCCAAATCTAAAGAAGTGCACCTTAAGTGCACCTAAAATACCCATTCTTGGCTGCTTTGTGGACAAAAACGGGGTGCGCCCTGATCCGGAGAAGATCAGGGTGGTTGTTGAATGGCCTACGCCCAACAATGTCAAGGAACTTCGAAAGTTCCTTGGGTTGGCGACATACTTGCTCAAGTATTCGTGCAATTATGTCGGTCTTATTCGACCTCTTTCTCAGTTACTGAAGAAAGAGTCGAATGGCACTGGGATACCCAGTGCCAAGACGCCTTTGATGCAGTCAAACGGAGCTTTACTGAAGCGCCTGTCTTGGCTATAGCCGATAACGAGCGAGCGTTTCACGTGGTTTGCGACGCGAGCGATTTCGCAATCGGGTGTGCCTTGATGCAGCGCGATTAAAAGCGTGAGGCACGAAACATTCCAGTGCGATGCAACAACGACTAGTACAAGCAAGTCAAGTGGTTTTACAACGGAAACAATTCGCCAGCTTTGTGATCCAACAGAGTAGGAAGCGGCTGCACAACGAGAACACGAATGGCTCAAAATGCACGAAATAGTCGGCTCCAAAAGGAAATAAATGGGTCAATCGGCATCTTCGATAAAAAGCAAAGCAACCGACGACTCCAGTGATCTGATCAAGTAAATGGTAAAATTAAGACATCTTCTGTTGAATTTCAATGTGTTCACAATGATACTTGACGTGGAAAAGCTAAAGAGATAAAAGTGGCTTCTGTGTACTTTTGTATACTTTGACGGCACGCTGTACCATTTTCGAACCTATCATGGTTTTTACGGTATATTGGGGGTGAGGCTATGGTTTTGGGGGTGATTATAAAGGCTCCCTTTATAAATACTGATAGGCTAAAATGAAAAATCGATCAACTCGCCGTTCCCTTAACGATTTTATACTTTATCGGTATGTTCTTGGCGACAACTCGATTTGGCCTTACAAGGAGGGTGTCAAAAATGTATACCTCTACAACTGTATTATGTTATCATATCATAAAATATCTGAGATCTAAAGCGTAATAGGGAAAGGTTTATGTGAAAAACATTCTCACAAACCACCAAATGCAAAAACCAAGTTACTACAGAGAGCCAAACTGAACGGAGGCCAAAATTGAGTTTTAGATTGAAGCAGTCCTTGAAAGCAGCCAATCACCGCGAAAAATCGGTAAAAATGAGGTTTTGATAGCCTGTGAACGTAGGTATTCGGACGTGTGCACAGATTTAGATTGGTTTTGCGATTCAAGAATAATGGTCATTTTCCTTAGGGATCCATTTTAGCGCACTAAACTGAATGCTTACGTTAAGTCATTTTCTAAAAGCAAGTTTAAAATTGCGGTCTTGACTAAAGGCAGAGAGCCGACTCTGTCGCCAATATTGCATGCAGGTAAACAGTTGCCTAAATTCTCTAAGTATTTTATTTCTTATACTCAAATCAAGTTTAAAATTTTGACTTAAGGCAGAGGGATGGCTTTTCCTGTCTCAGTCACCATCCTCATATCAACAGAACACTAACGTTATCAAGTTGCATTACACTTACCAATTAAATATGCAGCCAGATCGATAAAAACACGATACTCTTCCATTAGTTGAAAAATCCACTAAATGAAAACTACAAGCACATACTCAAATATTGATAGCGAAAGTACTGCAAGCTTGCTTGATTCAGCGGGCCAGGATTTTTGCCATGGACGAAAGCCTATGCAGCAACCAGTACGTAAATTCCACAGTTGTAATGGTCCAATTGTGACCCGATTGCTGAGTCGAAACGGCGGATGCGGTACTGCGCAGGTCCATTCGTCGGAAGAATCCGGCGGAGTTTATCGTGTGCAAAACGATATGCCTCGTGCGCATGGGCTGGAACTCATTGGGTCGTAGTAATGCATTTCTTGAGCGCTCATAGGCGCAAACTCGCAACAGCAGTGGTTGCTGCCGAACAGTAGCGGGAAATAGCATAGTCGGTACCGTTTTTCGAGAAAATCACTCGTATCATTTTATCCACATCATCCACGCCGATAGCACCTATAAGTGACGCAAAACTACGACCACGCGGGTATTGTCTTGAAAAATTCTTTCTAAAGCGAAATGAAGAGCGGCGTCGCTCAATTGCATTCACCCAGCAAAGTACACAATATTGACCTAAATACGAATATTTGAATCCAAGTTAGAAATTACCACACAAAATGAATGACATTAACCAACCTTCTCGGTTTGAAGTTGGATTGTTTTTAGCGCTGGTACAATATCCATGTTATTCGATACTCGGAAACCTTTGTTCAAAAGAATCACCAATTTCAATATCCACCAAGTATGCCCAAGCGATAGCAAATTCAATCTGTTTTATTCTTTCCGCAATACGATGACACGTGCGCATGAGGTTTAAAGTTGAACTGTCAAATACTCCTATCTCCGGTACTTGAATCGCGACTTGGTTTTCTGGACCAGGAGTTTCTCTATGTGGACGAACGATTTGCGATGCCCATTTCGAAAGCATTGACTTCGGTAGAACACGCGACAGGTATCCTATAGGCATAGGCTTGTTTTCTCTTCTTTCATCCAGTTTAAACTGTCTCGGTTGCTTGGTCCCTTTCTTTATTTCAAACAATCCAAAACGTTCGTCAAGGATCTTTGCTGCATTGAATGCTGCGTCGCTGCACATAATTCTCTGCATGGTAGCAAGGCTGACTTAGTCGTGGTACAGTGAAGCTTCTTTCGCTTACCGGGCACTTGCCTTCTGTTTAGCTCGCATTGCCTTTGATTTGATTTTCGGTCGACCACGTTCTCGAGCTGGACTCGAAATAAAAAAGTTGTCGCAGCTATCAACATCGTCTTGAACCTGGACCTCAGTTCCTGGGACATCATCTTCCTCAACATCGTTAGTCGGTACCGCTACACACTCATCACTATCTCCACTGTCATATCCAATCTGTAGCGCAACCGACTAGTCCACGTTTCCACCCGTAACATCATTTGTTTGCACCACCGACTGAGATCTTTTTTAGCACATCTGGAGACGCTTTATCAATCGAGTTCCCACTCCCATCTACGCCGCTGACACATAAAATCTTTTATATCAGCAATTAACTGTTGTTTATAATATATAAACAATTTTATTTATTTAATAATAAAATTATTAGTAAAATC
>MIQA02008323.1:0-21549 GCA_001887855.2 Sclerospora graminicola | reverse complement strand
TGATCATTGGAATGTGGCTGGCCGAGGACAAGGTGCCCCGCCGGCCGGGCTATGTCACTATTGGCTCAAGTCGCTATATCGAGTGGCATCTCCTGGCCTTTCAGGCAACCACCGATTTGGACAGCGAAGAGGAAGAAGAGGAAGAGGACCAGACTCCAATGGTGCTAGAGTACCGGACCCCTTCTAAGATACTGACTCGGAGCCGGCCGTCGCCGGTTCCGGCTGAACGTATTGGCCGAAACTATTCCCTGATCGCTGAACTGGTTTGCCCACCCCGATGAAGACGGACGAATGACGGAATCGGGAGAAAGGACACGACAGAGTTACATGTGCGGTCACCCGATTCCGGATGGTTTGATGAACGAGATGATGGCGGATCGACCCAGTCGGCCGAACAGAATTCGGAAATAGCCGAAGGCGGATCGAATCAGTCGGCCGATCAGGATTCGGAAATAGCCGGAGGCGGATCGACCCAGCCGGCCGATCAGGATCCCAAATTAGTCGAAGCTGACCAAGTCTGCATTCATGAAGGGGGCGAGCTATATGTTGAAGGCAGTGAGGATCAGATGGCGGTGCTACCTGAGGTAACCCCCTGCCCCCCTGCGGTTACTATTGACGATCTGCAAGTGACACCCCGGAAGAGATCAGCAGACTGAAAGATATCATATGAAAACGAAAGCATCTGCTGATCGGACCAGGAAACGCACTTCCTCCGGCCGCCCATGGGGCGGTATGCGAAATTGATGTGGGAAACGCCAAGCCGGTTGCAAAGACAAAGAAGCCGAAGAGTCGCCCCCCCAGTATCGGGAAAATTGTCAGAGCTTATTAAGGGATTGCTGGCCGCCAAGATAATTCAGCCGTCCACCTCGCCATGAGCTTCGCCCATTGTAATCATTACCAAGAAGAATGGGGTGGATAAGAGGCTATGTATTGACTACCGGCTGGTGAACTGGCTGAGTAAGCTGATGGTTTACCCGATGCCGTTGATAAACGATTTGTTGGAGAACTTGGATAAAGTTTTGTGGTATTGCTCATTGGACATGGCCAGTGGATTATGGGTGGTCTCTATGACCGATCGTGCACGGGAGATCTCTGCGTTCGTGACGCCCTTCGGGTTGTTCGAGTGGAACCGGATGCCGTTCGGTCTGAAGAATGCTCCGCAGATTTATCAACGGCTGATAGATAACGCGCTGTACGGACACTTCAAGATCAAGGCGGATCAAGATCCGGCTCTGGTCGGGGATGTGTTCACCGAAGGTGACCCGAACCCCGACCCAAAACCTTCAGTTTTGGGGCGGCGGTCTTACATTGATGACATTCTCGTTACGGCAACTACCTGGGATTTATTGTGTGACAAAGTGGAGAAGTTGTTGATTACGTGTGAAAAGTTGGAATTTTTCGATTAGTGTGGCTAAGAGTTTCTGGGGAAAGACTAAGGTGACCTATTTGGGTCATCAGGTTTCGATCGCCGGATTGGAAGCTAATCCGAAGGATTTGGAGTCCTTGAGTAATCTGCCTTTCCCGCGGTCTCTAAAGGCTATGCAATCCTTTTTGGGCAGCCTGAATTACTACAGTCGGTTCATTGAGGATTTCGCGGTCTATGCGGCGGTTTTGTATGAATTACGGGAGGTGGATTACCACAAGCTGAGAGAGCAGGATAGGCAAGTGGAAGCGCGAGCCGAGCCAGGAATATCAGCCAATGGGATGCGGCCCTTGTCAAATATTTCGGCCAATGAGACGACGCTCTTGTCTGCCCCGATAGGCAGCCGGCCGCCGAATTCCTGTGCGGCCAGCCGGACGACCACATGACCCGAGCGATGGTAGCCTTTGGCATGTTGAAGGCGAAGATGGCGATACACCTGTCCTGAAGCATTTTGATGTTAAATAAGGTTACTGTGGTCATCATCTACGCTAACAAATGGGCCATCTCAGCTGCCCTTATTCAAGATCATGACGAAGTGTACTGTCCTGTGACATTCACCAGCCGGACCCTGAAGGCTAATGAAGTTAACTACGGGCTAGTGGATAAAGAAGTTTTGGCCTTATTGCGGATCCTGGATGTGTGCTATACTATGCTGGTGTCTCGGCCTATCAAGGTGCTATCAAGACGATCGACCCTGTCATGGCTTCTGACGGCAAATGGAATTGACGGCCGGCTGGGTAGATGGGCTGCTCTGTTGTCGCAGTGGTCTCTCGAAGTAATCAAGTGTACTAAAGGAGAAGAGGAGATACTGGGCACGCTGGCGGCCAGCATTACCCCAAGGGCAGAAGTGGAGGAAGCACTGATAGCTATAGCGCCTCGGAAGCAGCCTCGACAATCCATCATATTACCGCCGCCAACAGTGGGACCCACGGAGGACTAATGGTTTTGAGTTTTGACGGGTCGGCGAGTGTAAAGAAGGGAGTCGGGGCCTATAGTGCTATTTTGTGGAAGTTGCCCGAATGGAAAGTGGTCACGGCCGCTTCAGATTTCACGCCTGGCATAACTGTGAACGAAGCGGAGTACAGAGGGCTTTTACTTTGCCTAGATCTGCTGGCTGGCCGGACGCAGGGGCGGATCATCATATGTGGTGACTCCAATCTGGTGATCCGGCAAATCACAGGAGATATAGATTGCAAGGCGCCCCGGCTGAGACTGTTAAACGATCTGGTTATGTCCGCCTTACGGAAATGGCCGGAACACGAACTGTTACATGTCAAACAAATGTGGAACAACAGCGCAGACCATCTGGCCACCTTGGCCATGCGATATCTGATCGGCCCCACCGTTTCGGATCCAAGATTGTTGGACGGACTGGCAGAAATGAGCAAGCTGGCGGAGATAATCAAACCGGCCGCTAGGTACGAGGACCATCCACCCGGAACCGACCGTCCCGAAGAAGAGGAGTATGGCGGCCGGGACTGGGAACAAGGCATTCAGACTCGACCGGACCAAGGGATGCCCCGTGGCAACAAGAGGTCCCTCTAGGCAGACCCACAAGCCGACTGGGCGTGACTAATCAGGGGTAAAGGTCGAAGTAAAAGATTGAAGTGGAAGATGAAAGAAGCACGGATGGACGTATTGAAAAGGAAACGAAGAAAATGAAAGAATCAAAAGAGTCCAGTTGTCCATCCCTATGGACGATTATACTTGCTGCGAAGCCGAGCCACTCGAAGTTCAGGGTGGTCGAAGGGCCGTTTGCGGTATTGATGGCGCCAAGGATCTTGCCGGTCGATGGCCTCCAGAGATTCGGAAAGAGAGGCAGTCTGATCCCCCGCACCTAGGCCTGGGTATCACGTTCCGCCCTCCGCTGCACCTCCGCACCTTTGGTTCGGCAGATGGAGTATAAACGGGGAGAGAAACAGGTCCAGATCACGAACACCATCCCGGATGCCATCCATACAAATGCACATAAGCGGACCCATGCTTCGGAAGCCCGTCCTCGCCGATTTTTCCGGGCAGCGGAATATGCTCGGAGAGATTCGTCCACTCGCTTATCTTCTGCAGAAATGTACAGAAAATGGGTGGATTCTCAGATGGACCAGGCATGGGCCACAGCGAAGTCCTGGAATCTCGTTTTGAATTCCGTAAACCATGGGCCGGACGGAAGTCCCATATCTGGCATTTCAGTAGCCAAGATCCTCCAAGGCTCGGTCTTCATGAGCGCGTCGATGGCGCCCGACCTCATCATGTTGGGACGCCAAGCCTCTAATGGAGGCGACTTGCGTGACCGAGGGAATATCCAGAGAGGCGGACGGGACAGAGAGTGAGCGAGCTGAGAACTGGAGATATCAGCAAGACTTAAATTTCTCAGCTGCTCGACCGGCCAAGGCTAGATGGCGGACCGATCCGCCTCACTGGGGAAGTGCCCGTCCGGCAGCCACAAAAGCGGAAGTTTAGGAAAAGGGGGCGCAGGGGCTAGAGTGTTCCGCCGTATCTTGGGTTTGGTCGCCGTCCGGCTGGATCGACGTTTGGGACGGGGTCCGGCTAGAGCTGACCGCCGGTTTTTGGCCGGAGTTTTGGAGAGAGGTTCTCTTGGATCGCTCAGGACGAGAATCAACCACTGATTGGGGATGTCATCCTCATTTTCCTCCACCTTCTTCTCTGTCACAACGTTGGAATTTGGGGTACGGGCGACCTGAGAAGCCGGGGTGTCGACAGTGCCGGGGGGGCAAAGAGGAATCAGTCGGCTCATACCCTCCGGAGCCAAAACCTGCCGGCGGCGGAGTCTGCAAATCGATAATCTGATCAGAATCCGGGTGATCCATCGTTTGGCTACCAGAATTTGAGATACGACGACGGGTGTCCGCGCGAGAGGGAGACAACGCGGCACACATCTGCTGGTCGTCGTAATCCTCGTCTTCTTCTTCGTCATCATCATATATATACTTAGGGGGAGGCGGACCTGAACCCGAGGATGAATCAGACGGAGGGCCGATCCGGATGGCGAAGCAGCCGGCGATCCGGACGGTGAAGCAACTGCGGAGCCGGATTCCGAGTTATCTTCGGAGCTAGATGACGAACCAGGTGTGAGACCAGTTCTCCCTGGTGAAACGGGTGGAGATACAGCAGCGGACCTCCTTGCGAACAAGCTGTCATCGCTGTCCGACTCAAGTTCGTTTTCGCCGTCCGAATAGCCCGGATGACATCGGCGCGAGGGGGAGGGTTCGCTCCTTTTTCTCGTTAGGGGGAGGCGGATGGCGGATCGGAACCGGCCAAGGAAGGGTTAGAACTGGTCGGACGCTTTCCGCTCCCCGATCCCGCCAAGGCGGACGAGAGGTCCGAACCGGCCGGGGGCGGATTAGGGCCGGCGGGAAGCTCCCCAGGTCCTGATTCTGCTGAAACAGATAACCGGGATGATTTCGGTGGGGAGGTTTTCCACTGATCCACCATCCCCAAGATGGCCAAGATGGCCTCTCGTGCACTCAAAGGAGCTTGTAAGAGAGGAGCGGTCTGGCTTCGAGTCGTTTCGAGCTGGTCTTGTATTCGCACAACAGGGACCTAATACGATCCTCTTTGTCCAGCAGGGCGGCGCAAGCACGGTCGGCCCAAGCCAGCTCATCATGGGTGTCACGATGACTTCGCTGGACCTGGTAGAGCTCAGACCGCAGCTGCCGTTACCGGGGGGAGGCTTCTTGCAACTGCTGCTCCAGAGAAAAAATATGGCGGAGAGCTTGAGTGTGGGACTCGCGCAGGTGGTTTCGGTTGTCCCGCACGGTTTCTAATTCGTGGTACACCTGGCGGAGTCGGACACGAAGATGTAAAAGCTCTTGGAACACGTCGGAAATCTCGGCAGACTGTTGCTTCAGCTGTTCCAGCTGCTGGACTGCGGAGACATAAGGACGTGGAAACCGTAAGCGACCGTGTTACAACACAAGAAGAGAAAAGACACTTACGTTGAAATTTGATCGGTGAACCAACTCCTGATTGGCAGTCCGGAGGGGTTCGACGACGTCTGCCAGCATGCGGAGACGGTTTCTCTCTTCCGTCAGAATGGCGACTTGGCCTTCAAGATCTGTCACCTGCTTCTGAAGATCACTCGGTCCCGAGGAAGATTTCCGAACGGCAGCTTCATCGACCCGGCGGTTGACGGAGGCGAGTTGTTGGACCAAGTCAGCTTGGATGTGCTCCAAGCTATCCACTCGGGCGGTAACGCCTCCAGCCTTTTTTTCATCTTCGCCGCTTCGGAGATGGAGGCGGATGGCGCAGCGGCCCGTTGCAGGGCGTCCGTAAACTGGCCCACAATTGCCCTGAGGCGGGTTATTTCGTCCACTGCTTCTTGACGACTGCGTTTCAGCTCAGAGATTCGGGGTTCCACGCGGTCTAGCATCGCACAAAAATTCATGCATCTCCGCGACAGAACTTCAGAGTCAGCCTGACAGGATCGGAGCTTCGCCTGAAGGGAAGAGACGGCGGTCTTCAATCTGTCCCGGTCACCGCAAGCCTGGCCGTGACCGCGGAGCGCCGTTTCAGCGTCAGCGGTCGCCAACACCAGATCGGGAGTACGGGACGGATTGGGCGGTTCTGCAACTTCCACCCCGCCGGCGGGCGAGTCGTCATCCACGAGAATGAGACAACATATGTCATCCTTGTCGATTTGCAAGACTGAAAATATATCAAGATAAAGTCAGCATCTGTGGATGTGATTGCAAGCTGGCTGGGAGACCGACCAGGTTCACGAAAATTGTTATAAATCAGTCGGACGACGTACCAAAGCGAGGCATAGGTAAGCAGGATCAGATCGACTTGGTTCCAGTGAGGTCGTGCCTCAACCGTTGTGCGGCTGTGACGCGACTCAGGGGCGGCTGTGGTAAAGTGACTTATGATTAATTGATGGGAAGGTGTGAAGTACTTTCCAGAGGGCGCCTTCTGATTGGCAGAAAATGTGGACCAAGGGCATAGGTGCCGGATGGCCGTCGCCGAGCGTATCTACCAGCGGCCGGACGGCGCCAGGTCTGGAATCAGGCCGGAGGAGTGCGACTGAAGATGTCGATAGTTAGGCTAGCGGACTAGGCGGACAGGACGACCTCGGATGGCGGACAGCTGAGGGGCGGATTGGTCGGAAGGTATGAGCGAAGGGGGCCTAAAAGAGGTTGAGTGTTCTAGAGGACGAAAGAGGCACCCAGATCATACGTGGAGCTGCCAAGGAGGTGCTGACGCCAGCGGCAAGTGAGCTTAGATGGATGGCCATCCGGCCGATCCGGCTGGGTTCGATGTACCGGTCGGGCTGGTACCATTTGGGTTGGGTGTACCGGCCGGGTTGGTACATAAAAGAGCACCCGATCCGGGCTACTTCAGGTAAGACACATAACTGTTTAGCCGGGCTATTTGGGTAGGCTACACAAAAGGGAGTATTGGATATAGGGATAAATCAGTATACGTTTTGCTTTCTTAGACACAAGTCGCTTTAATTGGTTCACTGCGGAGGGCTAACAAGGTCCCCTCTTGCTGCTATTGGTTTGCCCGGGGAAGGTTAAGGTAACCCACCGGAAGTCCCCTGACCGGGAGTCGCGGCGTTTCGTATACTCACCTCAAGTCGCCCGTGTTTTGAACACGGTATATTAAGTATTGGGAAGTGGTAACATTTTGGCTTTCTGTGGAAGATTGTGGATTATATTTGGATTCCCCTTTACGTACATGTTTGGATTTACCCTTCATTATCATTGGTTTGGCTGGCCGATCGATTATTCTCGGTCCAGCCGTGCAGTATACAAAGTTCAAGTATATTGCCAGTCGAGCTCCCCGGTGACGATTTCCGCCCAGGAGCTACCCCTAGTCCTAACCCTCGTCTCCTTATTCGACGGACTTTACACTTTTCGCCCTAGGGTCTATCAAGAGAGCACAACCGCCAGTGCTGACGGGTACACAAGGTGAGCTTTTAACATAGATCATCCAAGTCGTCACGACCAAGGTGATGGAAGTGACCGATCCAGCCGGCCGGATGCCGGATCGGATCATGACTCGGATGGACGGAGTACCCCCTCCGACAGTCAGTCGTCTGGGCCCCCCGTGGGTGTTCGCATCTCAGGAAGAATTTCTGAGAGCGACTACACCACAATGGTGCGCGTGCCCGGATCTCTTGGTGACCCTGGATATCACCGCGAGTCCCTAGCGGGCGAAAGACCTAATCCTGTCAAATTTGTTGACGATGTTGTGTCGGGTGCATTGGGGGAAGGCATATCGCCCCCAATGCTGCTGAAGATGGAAGGATGCGATGGTCGCCTCGGATTGGGGGAGTTCGAGGTCGACATTAAAGAAGAAGTTACTCCCCTAGAGGCTCCGCCGGGGGTGGATTATGGTACTGTGCCGGATTACGGTACTATGCCGGATTACGGTACTGTGCCGGATTACGGTACTACTCACTGTAGTGCCGGCCGCTATACCCCGGCTGGAGCCGGATCGGATTATGGTGCAAGTCACCATAGTCCGAGGAAGGATCATAGTTTCGACCATGATCCTAACAAACAAATGCATATTATGGATATAAAAGAAGAAAAAATTAAGAAAGAAGAAGCGGAAGTCGGATACGACCGGAGTGGGAAGCCGGCCGGATCGGGACCAAGTCGCGATCCGGCCCACCTACCCCTAAAGAGACCGGATTGGCAGGAATCGGATTATCCGACCCGCAAAGATAGGCCGCGTTTCGAAGAAGAAGAAGAAGAAAAGCAGGACGGCCTATCAACGGATACAGACCTGGAGCGTGCTTTCCATCTTCACGAGTTGGGGCAGTTCTTGCGGGCGGATAAGGTGCTGAAGATAACACGGCCGAAGATCCTAGGCGGATTGAAAGGTCCCGTCTCTCCCCCAACTCTCTCAGACGGCCAGTCCCTTATTCGATCAACTCAAACAAGCCGGCATTAACACCGGCGTGTTTGATCCGAACGATCTGTTTGATCTGAAGGTGGACAAGCTGAAGGAGGCGTCCAGCGCACTGCACGACCGCTTGGTACCGCTAGTGGGCTGTTCGCCGCCGTCGAAGAAGATGGCAGCCACGAATGGAGTGGCGCCGTCCACGCCATCGGCAGCAAGCAGACCAGCCGGGATACACTCGGGTTCTTCGTAGTACGAGTCTGTCCCTTCGGAAGCGGACTAATCCGACTCATCGGTGGGTATCACCCGCATGACGCATGGCCCAAGGGGAGCAGCGCGTGTGGCGACGGCCATGAAGCTTGGAGGACGTGAGGATCCGGATACGCCCGAGCGGAAGAAAGCCAGCCAGTACAGCGTACTGGCCCGGACGGCGACGGCGGATCTAGAACCGAAGGAGGAAGACGCGGATGGGCGGATCAAAAAGGAATGTCGATCTGGCATCCCGGCCGCCCCCCAAGTCGCCCCTCAAGCCGACCCCCAGGAGAGCCTTCAGGTGCCGGATCACCTGCATAACATGTTTTCGGCGATGATGGAGCGATACTTGGAAGAGCAGCGTCGGCTGAGTGCCAGCCGTGGCAGTCCGAAGTCACCGGACCAGCCGGCTCGTCGTGGAAGTCAGGCGTCCGAGTCAGTCCAGTACTATGCGAGGGAGCCGAGTGACGAAGACATGGAGTCGGTGCAGTCCAAGCAGAGTGAACCCCATGTCGCCCCGCGGAGCCGCCAGACAGGTCGCCGGACCGGACGTCGGCCAGCGAATAGGAAGCTGTCTCTCAGCGACGTGGATATGGAATCCGTCAAGTCGGCCAAGTACCACTACGATCCGGATGACCTGGACCTGGGGATGGCTCCCCGAGCCAACATGGCCTCGGCCCAAGCGTTTGATTCGGACTCGGGAGCGATTACGAGGGTGCGAATGTCTGCCATGTCCGAGCTAAAAGATTTCACTGGACGAGACACGGACGAGGACCAAGCCCGAGGATGGCTGAGCAAGACGAAGTCGGTATTTCTCAGAGACCGGACGTCGGACTGTGAGAAGTGCCTGATCTTTAGAGATTTGATGAAAGGTCCGGCAAAAACTGGATCCAACAGCTCAGCCGGGAAGTCCGAGTTAGTTGGAAGGGATTGGCTGATGCGTTCGAAGAACAATACTGTGGATCTGGAACGTTGGCGGCACGTCAATATTTTCACACCAGAAGCGGGCGGATGAGACCCCGCTGGAGTATCTCCATCGCTGAAATGTCGCTGGCATGAGGGCGGATATCCCGGTTAAAGAAGATGACAGCCGGTCGGAAGCCGCTCGTGAACATGTGGAACATTTTATCAGCATGTTGGGCGATCGGGAGCTAGCAGGCCAGCTGGCGTTACTGCGATTGAAGAACACCACGGAGCTGGAATTGACGCTGCGCACCTACCTAAGAGCGAAGAAGCGAGGCCCCAAGGCGGCAGTTGGAACCGGCCGTTTCAAGTCCCGTTTTAACGCGGATCAAGGAAGCCGGTCGCCATCTACCAGGACGGCCCGAGCCGTCCGCGTGGTTGCCCGAGAGTCAGACGCGACCAGTTCGGAAGAGGAGTATCAGCGATCTGGGGGCGAGTCCGAAGAGGAGCAGTACCGGTACCTGTTCTCGGCAGAAGTCAGTCAGCCATCCAGGCTGCCAGCTGGGTCCGGTCAGCCGAAGGGTTTTCCGGCTCGAACTGACCAGGATTACCCCAGGCCAAATGTACCCACTGTGGGTCCATCAAGCATGACGACCGGAGCTGTTGGAAGCGGCTGACCTGCAAGAAGTGCGAGAGGAAAGGACATCCGGCGGAACACTGCTGTTTACTTGTAAGACTTGCGGGGAGGTGCACGAGGCGGGACTGTGCCCCATTGAAGAATTCTACAACCAGATGAAGGAGTGGTACGTCCCGACCAAGCATGCTGGAATGTTGCCGGCCGGAGTGGAAAAGATGTTAAACTAGATCGCTCGCCAGGTTGGAATCTGGTTCGAGCCGAGCGGTCTAGTGTTAGTATCTATGCATATGTCGGTAAGGAGGATAATCAAGAAGCAAAGCAAAGCGTAACCGACAATACATGTAAGTTTGACGATTACGTCATCCGGTCCCCGGGCAGCACGGCTGACCCCTTCCTGGTGAGCAGTATACGGACGGATGAGTATTCCCGGTCTGAAGTGCGTATGGAATTGAATCTGTTACCCGGCGTGTCGCGAGGTTATTGGAAATATCATTCGCCGGATAAATGGTTCAAGCAGGCCAAGGCGGATGGCAAAATCAACAACCAGAAGGATACCATGCTGTTTGACTCTGGCGGGGAAGTGTCTATCGTGGACACCACCTTTGCTCGTAAGGTGGGATGTGAAATAGACGAGACGAAGCGGCAGGAGTGTATTGTCATTGGAGAAAATTCATACATGACCCAAGGAAGGACAAGAGTTAAGATTACGTTGGCCGGATCTTTGGTGTATTACTTTACCGCCTGGGTAGGTAAGCTGGCTGGGCAGGATGCAATTCTGGGCATGGATGTTATGGTCCCAGCCGGCATACGATTGGATTTATCGCATGGAACATTGACGTTGCCGGATGAGGTCCAGATCCAGCTGACCGACCGGCGGCCTTTATATGGTGCTCACGTCCAGTTCCTCAAGTTAGGTCAGTTTGTAACGGTGCCAGTGGGACAAGCGGTGGAAGTAATGCTACGACCACACGACAGGCGGAGTAAGTTATGGCTGACAAGGGGTGAGTGCTGGGTACCCTCGTTTGTCAAAGGGGATGGTCATCTCAACTCTATAAGCGTGACCAACATCTCGGAAAGGCCCCTCACCTTGCATGAAGACGTGATCATTGGAATGTGGCTGACCGAGGACAAGGTGCCCCGCCGGCCGGGTTATGTCACTATCGGCTCAAGACACTATATCGAGTGGCAAAACCTGGCCTTTCAGGCAACCACCGATTTGGTCAGCGAAGAAGAACAATTGGAAGAGGACCAGACGCCGATTATTGGCTAAACCCGAGTACCGGACCCCTTCTAAGATATTGACGCGGAGCCGGCTGTCGCCGGATCCGGCTGAACGTATTGGCCGAGACTATGCCCCGATCGCTGAACTGGTTTTGCCCATCTGATGAAGACGGACATACGACGGAATCGGGAGAAAGGACAAAGCAGAGTTACATATGCGGTCACCCCCGATGGCGGATGGTTTGATGACCGAGATGATGGCGGATGGACCCAGCCGGCCGATCAGGATTCGGAAATAGTCGAAGGCGGATCGACCCAGCCGGCCGATCAGGAGTCGGAAATAGCCGAAGGCGGATCGACCCAGCCGGCCGATCGGAATTCGGACATAGCCGAAGGCGGTTCGACCCAGCCAGCCGATCAAAATCCCGAAGTCATCGAAGCTGACCAAGTCTGCATTCATGAAGGGGGCGAGCTATATGTTGAAGGCATGGAGGATCAGATGGCGGTGCTACCTGAGGTAACCACCTGCCCCCCAGCGGTTACTATTGACGATCTGCAAGTGGGAGATCCGGATGTGAACACCCCGGAAGAGATCAGCAGGCTGAAGGATATCATATGGAAAAGGAAGCATCTGCTGATCGGGCCAGGAAACGCACTTCCTCCCGCTGCCCATGGGGCGGTATGTGACATTGATGTGGGAGACGCCAAGCCGGTTGCACAAAGGTGCCGAAGAGTCGCCCCCCAGTATCGGGAAAAGCTGTCAGAGCTTATCAAGGGATTGCTGGCCACCAAGATAATTCAGCCGTCCACCTCGCCATGGGCTTCGCCCATTGTAATCATTATCAAGAAGAATGGGGTGGATATAAGGTTGTGTATTGACTACCGGCTGGTGAACCGGCTGACTAAGCTGATGGTTTACCCGATGCCGCTGATAAACGACCTGCTGGAGGACTTGGATAAAGTTTTGTGGTATTGCTCATTGGACATGGCCAGTGGATTCTGGGTGGTCTCTATGACCGATCGTGCACGGGAGATCTCTGCGTTCGTGACGCCCTTCGGATTGGTCGAGTGGAACCGGATGCCGTTCGGTCTAAAGAATGCTCCGCAGATTTACCAACGGCTGATAGAGATGATATTTAGAGAACCGGACCCCATACAGGGTGGTGTAAGCCATGTCAAGCGCGGTGCTGTAAGGGCCTCATTTCATTACACTTTTGGACCCCGACTCTATCCGACTTTGGATTTTCGTCCACGGTGGGACTCGAACCCGCAATCTCCCGGTCCCGAGGGCAGGGCCTAAACCACTGCACCAAACGAGGTCGGTACCAACGGCTGATAGATAACGCGCTGTATGGACACTTCAAGATCAAGGCGGATCAAGATCCGGCTTTGGTCGGTGACGTGTTCACCGAAGGTGACCCGGGACCCCGACCCAAAATCTTCAGTTTTGGGGCGGCGGTCTTACATTGATGACATTATCGTGACGGCTACGACTTGGGAAGCACTGTGTGACAAAGTGGAAAAGTTGATGATTACGTGTGGAAAGTGGAATATTTCGATTAGTGTGGTGAAGAGAAGAGTTTCTGGGGAAAGACTAAGGTGACCTATTTGGGCCATCAGGTTTCGATTGCCGGATTTGAAGCTAATCCGAAGGATTTGAAGTCCTTGAGTAATCTACCTTTCTCGCGATCCCTAAAGGCTATGCAATCCTTTTTGGGCAGCCTGAATTACTACAGTCGGTTCATTGAGGATTTCGCGGTCTATGCTGCGGTTTTGTATGAATTACGGGAGGTGAATTACCACAAGCTGAGAGAGCAGGATAGGCAAGCGGAAGCGCGAGCCGAGCCAACAATATCAGCCAATGGGATGCCGCCTTTGTCAACTATTTCGGCCAATGAGAGGCGCCCTTGTCCGCCCCGATAGGCGGCCGGCTGCCGGATTCCTGCGCGGCCGGCCCGGACGATCACATGACCCGAGCGATGGTAGCCTTTGGCATGTTGAAGGCGAAGATGGCGACTACACCGGTCCTGAAACATTTCGATGTTAATAAGGTTCCTGTGGTCATCATCTACGCTAACAAATGGGTCATCTCAGCTGCCCTTGTTCAAGATCATGACGGAGTGTACTGTCCTGTGACATTCACCAGCCGGACCCTGAAGGCTAATGAAGTTAATTACGGGCTAGTGGATAAAGAAGTTTTGGCCTTATTGCGGATCTTGGATGTGTGCTATACTATGCTGGTGTCTCGGCCTATCAAGGTACTATCTAGACGGTCGACCCTGTCATGGCTCCTGACGGCGAATGGAATTGACGGCCGGCTGGGTAGATGGGCGGCTCTGCTGTCTCAGTGGTCCCTCGAAGTAATCAAGTGTATTAAGGGAGAAGAGGAGATACTGGGCACGCTGGCGGCCAGCATTACCCCAAGGGCAGAAGTGGAGGAAGCGCTGATAGCTATAGCGCCTTAGAAGCAGCCTCGACAATCCATCATATTACCGCCGCCAACAGTGGGACCCACGGAGGAGCTAATGGTTTTGAGTTTTGACGGGTCGGCGAGTGTAAAGAAGGGAGTCGGGGCCTATAGTGCTATTGTGTGGAAGTTGCCCGAATGGAAAGTGGTCGCGGCCGCCTCGGATTTCACGCCTGGCATAACGGTGAACGAAGCGGAGTACAGGGGGCTTTTACTTTGCCTAGATCTGTTGGCTGGCCGGACACAGGGGCGGATCATCATATGTGGTGATTCCAATCTGGTGATCCGGCAAATCACAGGAGAGATAGATTGTAAGGCGCCCCGGCTGAGACTGTTGAACGATCGGGTCATGTCCGCCCTGCGGAAATGGCCGGAACATGAACTGTTACATGTCAAACGAGAGTGGAGCAACAGCGCAGACCATCTGGCCACCTTGGGCATGCGAGATCAGGTCGGTCTCACCGTTTCGGATCCAGGATTGTTGGACGGATTGGCAGAAATGAACAAGCTGTCGGAGGTAATCAAACCGGCCGCTAGGTACGAGGACCATCCGTCCGGACCCGACTGTCCCGAAGAAGAGGAGCATGGTGACCGGAACTGGGAACAAGGCATTCAGACCCGACCGGACCAAGAGATGCCCTGTAGCAACAAGAGATCCCTCAGGTAGACCCACAAGCCGGCTGGGCGTGATTAATCAGGGGTAGCAGTCGAAGTAAAAGATTGGAGTGGAGATGAAAGAAGCACGGATGGATATATTGAAAAGGAAACGAAGAAAAAGAAAGAATCAAAAGAGTCCAGTTGCCCATCCCTATGGACGATCATACTTGCTGCGGAGCCGGAACACTTGAAGTCCAGGATGGTCGAAGGGTCGTTTGCGGTATTGGTTGCGCCAAGGATCTTGCCGGTCGATGGCCTCCAGAGATTCGGAAAGAGAGGCAGTCTGATCCCGCGCACCCAGGCCTGGGAACCACGTGCCGCCCTCCGCTGCACCTCCGCACCTTCGGTTCGGCAGATGGAGTATAAACGGGGAGAGAAACAGGTCCAGGTTGCAATTACCATCCCGGATGCCTTCCATGACAAACGCACATAAACGGACCCACGCCTTTGAAGCTCGTCCTCGCCGATTCTTCCGGGCAGCAGAATACGTTCGGAGAGATTCGTCCACTCGCTTATCTTCTGCAGAAATGTACAGAAAATGGGTGGACTCCCAGATGGACCAGGCATGGGCCACAGCGAAGTCCTGGAATCTCGTCTTGAATTCCGTAAACCATGGGCTGAACGGAAGTCCCATATCTGGCATCTCAGCAGCCAAGATCTTCCAAGGCTCGGTCTTCATGAGCGCGTCGATGGCACCCGACCTCATCAGGTCGGGGCGCCAAGCCTCTAATGGAGGCGACTTGCGTGATCGAGGGAATATCCAGAGAGGCGGACGGGACAGAGAGTGAGCGAGCTGAGAACTGGAGATATCAGCGAGACTTAAATTTCTCAGCTGCTCGACCGGCCAAGGTAGGATGGCGGACCGACCCGCCTCACTGGGGAAGCGCCCGTCCGGTAACTACAAAAGCGGAAGTTTAGGAAAAGGGGGCGCAGGGGTTAGAGTTCTCCGTCGGATCTTGGGTTTGGACGCCGGCCGGCTGGGTCGACGTTTGGGACGTGGCCCGGCTGGAGCTGACCGCCGGGTTTTGTCCGGAGTTTCGGAGGGAGGTGCTCCTCGATCGCTCAGGTCGGGAGTCAACCACTGATCAGGGATGTCCTCTTCGTTGTCCTCCGCCTTCCCCTCTGCTACACCGTTGGAATTCGGGGTACGGGCGACCTGAGAGGCCGGGGAGTCGACAGTGCCGGGAGGCAAGGAGAAATCAGTCGGCTCATGCCCTCCGGAGCCAAAACCTGCCAGCGGCGGAGTTTGCAAATCGATAATCTGATCGGAGTCCAGGTGATCCATCGTTTGGCTACCAGAATTTGAGAAGCGACGACGGGTGTCCGCGCGAGAGCGAGACAACGCGGCGCACATCTGCTGGTCGTCGTAATCATCGTCTTCTTCGTCATCATCATATATGTACCGAGGGATAGGCGGGCCTGAATCCGAGGAAGAATCAGACGGAGGGATGATCCGGGTGCTGGATGGCGAAGCAGCCGCCGAACCGGATTCCAAGTCCTCTCCGGAGCTAGATGACGAACTAGAGGTGAGACCAGTTCTCCCTGGTGAAAGAGGAGGAGATGCAGCAGCGGGCCTCCTTGCGAACAAACTGTCATCGCTGTCCGACTCAAATTTTTTTCGCTGTCCGAATTGCCCGGATGCCATTGGCTCGAAGGGGAGGATTCGCTCCTTTTTCTCCGTTTGGGCGGATCAGAACCGGCCATGGAAGGGTTAGAACTGGCCGGACGTTTTCCGTTCCCCGATCCCGCCGAGGCGGACGAGAGATGTGAACCGGCAAGGGGCGGTTTAGGGCCGGCGGGAAGCTCCCCAGGTCCTGATTCCGCTGAAGCAGACAACCGGGATGATTTCGGTGGGGAGGCTTTCCACCGATCCACCATCCCCAAGATAGCTAAGATGGCCTCTCGTGCACTCAAAGGAGCTTGCAAGAGAGGAGCGGCCTGGCTTCGTGTCGTTTCGAGCTGGTCTTGTAATTCACATAACAGGGACCTAAAACGATCCTCCTTGTCCAGCATGGCAGCGCAAACGCGGTTGGCCCGAGCCAGCTCATTATGGGTGTCACAATGACTTTGCTGGACCTGGTCGAGCTCCGACCGCAGCTCCCGTTGCCGGGAGGAGGCTTCCTGCAACTGCTGCCCAGAGAAGAAATGTGGCGGAGAGCTTGAGTGTGGGACTCGCGCAGGTGGTTTCGGTTGCCCCGCACTGTATCCAATTCGTGGGACACCTGGCGGAGTCGGACACGAAGATGGAAAAGCTCTTGGGACATGCCAGAAATCTCGGCAGACTGTTGTTTCAGCTGTTCCAGCTGCTGGACTGCGGAGTGATAAGGACGTGGAAAACGTAAGCGACTGGGTTACAACACAACAGGAGAAAAGACACTTACGTTGAAGTTTTGATCGGTGAACCAACTCCTGATTAGCAGCCCGGAGGGGTTCAACGACGTCTGCCAGCATGCGGAGACGGTTTCTCTCTTCCGTCAGGATGGCGACTTGGCCCTCAAGATCGGTCACCTGTTTCTGAAGATCACTCGGTCTCGAGGAAGATTTTCGAACGGCAGCTTCATCGGCCCGGCGGTTGGCGGAGGCGAGTTGTTGGACCAAGTCAGCTTGGATGTGCTCCAAGCTATCCACTTGGGCGGTTAACGCCTCCAGCCTTTTCTCCATCCCCGCCGCTTCGGAGATGGAGGCGGATGGCGCAGCGGCCCGTTGCAGGGCGTCCGTAAGCTGGCCCACAATTGCCCTGAGGCGGGTTATTTCACCCACTGCTTCTTGACGACTGCGTTTCAGCTCAGTGATTAGGGGGTCGACGCGGTCCAGCATCGCACAAAAGTTCATGCATCTCCGCGACAGAACTTCAGAGTCAGCCTGACAGGACCGGAGCTCCGCCTGAAGGGAAGAGACGGCGGCTTTCAATCTGTCCCGGTCACCGCAAACCTGACCGTGAACGCGGAGCGCCGTTTCGGTGTCAGCGGTCGACAACACCAGATCGGAAGTACGGGACGAATTCGGTGGTTTTGCAACTTCCACCCCGCTGGCGGGCGAGTCGTCATCCACGAGAACGAGACGGCATATGTCATCCTTGTCGATTTGCAAGACTGAAAATATATCAAGATAAAGTCAGCATCTGTGGATGTGATTGCAAGCCGGCTGGGAGACCGACCGGGTTCACGAAAATCGTTATAAATTAGTAGGACGACGTACCAAAGCGAGGCATGGGTAAGCAGGATCAGATCGACTTGGTTCAGGTGAGGTCGCGCCTCAACCGTTGTGCGGCTGTGACGCGACTCAGGGGCGGCTGTGGTAAAGTGACTTATGAATTAATTGATGGGAAGGTGTGAAGTACTTTCCAGAGGGCGCCTTCTGATTGGCAGAAAATATGGACCAAGGGCATAGGTGCCGGATGGCCGTCGCCGAGCGTATCTACCAGCGGCCGGACGGCGCCAAGCCTGGAATCAGGCCGGATGAATGCGACTGAAGGCGTGGATAGTTGGGCTAGCGGACTAAACGGACGGGACGACCACGGATGGCGGACGGCCGAGGGGCGGATTGGTTGGAAGGTATGAGCGAAAGGGGCCTGAAGGAGGGTGAGTGTTCTAGTGGATGAAGGAGGCACCCGGATCGGACGTGGGGCTGCCAAGGAAGCGCTAACGCCAGCGGCCAGTGAGTTCAGATGGATGGCCATCCGGCCGATCCGGCGGGGTTCGATGTACTGGCCGGGATGGTACCAGCTAGGTTCGGTGTACCGGCCGGGCTGGTACCATTTGGGTTGGGTGTACCGGCCGGGTTGGTACCATCTGGGGTTGGTGTACCGGCCGGGCTGGTACACAAAATCGGAGTTAACCGGGCTACTTCGGGTAAGACACATGACTGTCCAGCCGGGCTATTTGGGGTAGGTTACACAAAAGGGAGTATTGGATATAGGGATAAATCAGTATACGTTTCGCTTTCTTAGACACAAGTCGCTTTTATTGGTTCACAACGGAGGGCTAACAAGGTCCCCTCTTGCTGCTATTGGTTTGCCCGGGGAAGGTTAAGTTAACCCACCGGAAGTCCCCTGACCGATGGTCGCGGCGTCTCGTATACACACCTCAAGTCGCCCGTGTTTTGAAATCGGTATATTTGGTATTGGGAAGTGGTAACATTTTGGTCTTCTATGGAAGATTGTGGAGTTATATATGGATTCCCCTTTACGTACACGTTTGGATTTAGCCTTCATTATTATTGGTTTGGCTGTCTGATCGATTATTCGCGGTCCCGCCGTGCAGTATACAAAGTTCAAGTATATTGCGAGTCGAGCACCCCGGTGACGATTTCCGCCCAGGAGCTACCCCTAGTCCTAACCCTCATCTCCTTATTCGACGGATTTTACCCTTTTCGCCCTACGGTCCAGCAAGAGAGCGCAACCGCCAGTACTGACGGGTACACAAGGTGAGCTTTCACATGGAACATCCGAGTCGTCACGATCAAGCGGATGGAAGTGACCGAACCAGCCGGCTGGATGCCGGATCGGATCATGACTCGGATGGACGGAGTACCCCCTCCGAAAGTCAGTCGTCTGGGCCCCCCGTGGGTGTTCGCGTCTCAGGAAGAATTTCTGAGAGCGAACATACCACAATTCCATGATTAATAATTTATTGTTTAATTTTATAATCTTTTTAATCTTGCGAGGTTTGGTTAGGGTACACTACTTTAAATTCTGTATTCATATTTTATATAAGCATAAATTGATACTTGATGAATATCGACTTCTACTTCTTTCAGTAATTTTACACACCCTCTCAAACCGATCTTTCAATTATTTGGCACCCGAGGAGGTAATGTAAAACTGATCTTATAATACTCTTATTATTAAATCTCTTCTTAGATTCGATAATTGTATCAGAATCTGTTTCTCAGGGTGGATTATAATAACTTATAATCCAATATTCGCATTACAGACAGCAAGTCTGAAGTTGAACTGTGATATTTCAACGTAAATATCACTTATGTAATGGTACCACATTACACGATCAGCGTCATCGCATGCTGGATTCAGACGAAGGGCTTAACAGCCTTTCGACTTCAACAGTACTGTCGAGTGTTAGAGACAGGGTAGCTAATCCAGTCTCTGTCTGCGTCAAGACGTTTATCGTCTCGACAAACTCGACCACATGATCAGACGCGCTCGTCTGGTTTGTTGCCTATTTAGCGGCACGGTGATTGTTATCACTCGTGCGCAAGGCTTGATCAACATGGTGCCCCTGTCTACCATGGGTTCTTCATGCTCACGACTACTCTCAGTCGTGAGTTCTTCGTCTTCAACAAAGAAATCATTCTCGTCCGTGTAGGTATCTTCGTTCTCACGGTGGGTATTTACCTCCGTGGATAAATTCTCCACACCACGACCGTTGTAGGTCGTGGTTAATTCAGAACGGGGGTGTTTGCCATCCGTGTCGCACACGTTACCGACACGCAACGACTCTTCTGTTGCGGGTTCAAGTCCCACTGGACTCTTATCAGCAGATGTTCCTTTCGCTAAAAGTGTCAGTTCACTCCTGGTGCCATCGGTATCCACCCGACTGTCTGATGCTGCGTTTGTATCATTAGATACAGCCGGATTACGCGCAGGGTGATCCGATCCTGCGGGTTCGCCGCAGTCGATCGACAGGTTGTGGTGAAGCGATCTAAAATAAAGTTGAGAATAACGTGAACCACACATGGCCGTTGATTGGTGACGATGGGACACCCATCAACATGAGACAGTTGATGGGTGGGAAAGGCCGATCGCTTATACGACGAAAAGGTGGCGGACAACGGGTATTTGTGATGTGAAGAGATCCGCCAAGTACTGTTACTACGCCCAGTCCCAGACATTGATGGAACGGTGGAGATCACGATCGCGATCGTGATCACGTTTACTAAGTGTAGTTCCCGTGGATGTATAACGATGGGAAATGCAGCAACTGGTGACATGACGCATCGGAGGCAGTCATCTAACCGATCTATGAATAGTGCAGCTGGTGAAGTTGATAATGACACGAAGTTTCGGCCTGATCGGCCTAGCCAACTAATTTTGTCCCCAGATATACGAAGATCAGACATGAAATGAAATGAAGCACGTGGAATGGAAGCTGAGTCAATAATGCCAAGTCCGGACAAATGATGATCACCGATGGATTCGTCCAGGAATGATGAGGAAAGTCCCGATCAGGCTCGATCGGTTGAATCAGTGTGATCTGGTTACCCCGACAAGGGGTAAAGGTCGATGATATGCCCGAGGGAACACGCGAAGTCAGTGTGATGGTAACCAAGAGAGTTTGCGAAGTGATCGAGGGCTGATCACCCTGATCACTCGGCTGATCGCGGTGCTGATCGAGATCGGGGCTGATCAGCCCCTCAGATGTAAAGGCAGATGAAGCTCTCAATCAAGCCGGCTTGGATCGGCCGATCGCGGTGGTGATCACGATTGGGGCTGATCAGCCCCAAACCGGCGTCCGGATGCAAGGGCATATGAAGTTTTCAGTCAAGCCGGGTTGGATATGAAGTGAACAGTGTCCGAGAGGAAGATCGCAAGTGTTTTCCAAGTTGTTTGTCGAGAGATCGGGATGTTGAAGATCGGCATAGAGTTTGACCATGATCAGTCGAGGACCGGATCGGGATCAGTCGAAGATCAGTCAGAAAAGGGTACGAATCAGGTTGAAGATCAACGAAGAACGTTCTACGAAGATGCTGGAATAAATCAGGTGGCAAGAAGTTCAAGGTAGAAGTAGGTAAGCCACATAGGTTGGTGTAGGTTACATTTGGTACTGGATTTTTTAGGTTTATAATATTAATATCAGGTTCTGTTTTCCCTCCAAGTAAAGAAGTCGTTGCGCCACTTGGCGCTACTTTTGGGAACGGGGGGCTAACAAGGCTCCCCCCGTTCATTTATTCCCGGACGAGACGCGCATAGTCGCACTTTGGCTCGACGGAAGTCCCACGACGGGATTTACTTGGGTTAAACACCCTCACGAGGTTTTGATTTTCCCCCTAAGCAAAGAGTCGCTCCGCCACGTGTTGCGGTCATTGGGAGCACAAGGTTAACTAGTCCCCTCTTGCTCAACTAATTCCCGGTTAAGACGCGCTTAGACGCATTTTGGCTTACCG
>MIQA02008322.1:0-15334 GCA_001887855.2 Sclerospora graminicola | reverse complement strand
TCAACGGCCATGTGTGGTCCACTTCAGTCTCAATATTTTCCGATCGCTTTACCACAGAATCATGTCAGTTGCGTCCGGGGAAAAAGACCAGTTGCCGAAAGCCGGTGGATGGGGTTGCAGACACGTTTGTACCGGTAGTAAATCAAGTGGATAGAGGGTCGACTAACACTGACGGTACGAGCAAGCCCAGCTCAAGACCAGAGACCAACGCGAGCCACAGCAGCTAACTACCCCATCACCACAAGTGGTTAAAGTGTGTGAGCACTGTCATCGAGGAGGAAACGATTGTGAAATATGTTGGCAGTTACAAGGTGTAAGCATTGTAATATTCAAGGCCACACAATTAAGTACTGTCGACCTTTTATTGAAAAAATGGCAGAGTTGCGGGCCAAGCTAAAATCAGGCCAATTGTCGAAGAAAGAAGTCACGGATCAGTTAGATGCCTTACACCACAGTATGTAGCGAATAATGTCAATGGAGAAGGGGCGGCTGTGAGAGAAGAAGGACGACACCCATCCTTAATGAACAAGGAAAACACAAGGGATCATACTGCATAATACATATGATGATAC
Organism: Sclerospora graminicola; assembly: GCA_001887855.2. Lineage (NCBI taxonomy): Eukaryota > Oomycota > Peronosporomycetes > Peronosporales > Peronosporaceae > Sclerospora > Sclerospora graminicola. The sequence continues at coordinate 14,762 of MIQA02008322.1, read as the reverse complement.
GAAGGCTGTCAAGTGTGGAAACGAGGGAACAGCCAAGGTCATGGATAATGAAGATTTGCATGGGAATATATATCAGGAAAAACAATATAACAAAAAGAAAGATAAAAGAAGCAAAAACCGTTTATGAAACAACAAAAAACGATAAAAATGAAGAGAAAGTAGAAAAATCGCAGCATCAACGCAAGAGTTAGTTTGTGAACATGCGAGATGGAGAAAGACAAAGGTGGTGTAGAGATCCAACCGACACCATCAACAGCACTTCTCAAGTGTATGTACATGGCGCGGTGGATGATGTAGAAATTCCACTTATGCTGGACAGCGAAGCCAATATTTCATTAGTGCACGTTGACCTAGCAAGGATGTTACAAGTTGGGGTTAAGATGTTTAGAAACTCTACGAGGTTTTTCGGAGTGTCAGACAACCCAATTGGTGCTCATGGAAGCTGGTCCAGCAGTGGTTTTCGAGCATGGGTTATGGGTAGCAAACTTTGAAGGGCACTCCCCAATATTTTTGGTACCGAATTTATGGTTGAAGCTGGCATAACGCTCGAGTTAAAGGATGGGTTATGCAGTGTACCTGGTGAGAAACAATTCCCCCCCCTTCAAACCAAACAGCTGAAAGATTCCCGTTACTGAAAGTATATCAACATATTCAGTCGAGCCAAGATAGAGAGCTTAACTAGGAGAGCATTTTGGCAACGCAGTGGAGAATATACCTCCAGCTGTGTTCACTATTGATGTCATAACACCCGACCGAGTGGACCAAACCCATCTGGACCATGAAGTATTCATTTACGAAGGGGTCGAATTATTGGCAGAGATGATGTCGGAACAGTTGGCTCTCATTCCTGAAGTGGAACCAGGTCCAAAAGCCCCTTTAGACATGAACGCAGCGGATATAAGGACCCGGATTTTACAACAATGTTGGAAAGGACTCAGCTGCGCACAATATTAAACCAGTACAGGGATGACTTCATCAGTTCAGGACACGAAATACCCCTACCAGCAAAGAAATGTATTTGTAATGTGGATGTAGAAGATTTGAAGCTAGTAGTGAAGAAAGCCTGTCGGGTCCCAATGAATTTGATGGAAAAGCTGTACGAATTACTGCGGGGCCTGCTGCAAGCTGAACTGATTTGCTATTCACAATCTCACTGGGCAGCTCTGATATGAAGAAGAACAAGAAAGACTTACGACTATGCATTGATTATCGCTTGGTGAATCAAATGATCAAACTCACGGTATATTGTATGTCTTTAATAGACGATTTACTAGCGTATTTGAGAGCATCATGTGGCTATGTTCTATGGCCAACGCAAGTGGATATTGGGCTGTGGTGTAGTTGCTCTCAGAAATTCCTTCTGAGATGCGAACATTCACGGGGGGGGTCCAGATGACTGACTGTCGGAGGGGGTACTCCGTCCATCCAGTTCTTGGTCCGAGACAGCATCAAGCCGGCTGGAGTGGTCACTTCCATTACCTTGGCCGTGACGACTGGGATGATCCATGTTATGTAAAGCTCATCTTGTGTACCCGTCAGCACTGGCGGTTGCGCTCTCTTGGTGGACTCTAGGGCGAAAAGTTAAAAGTCGGTAAAATAGGTGGACGAGGGTTAGGACTAGGATTGCTCCTGGGTGGAAATCTTCACCGGGGAGCAGGCTGACGTTATACTTGAAATTTGTATACCGCAAAGGCTGGACCAAGAATAATCGATCGGCCAGCTTAACCAAAGATAATAAAGGGGTTACTCCAATATTATGTGTAATTAGAGAACCCAAATAATACTCCACAATCTTCCGCAGTAACCCAAAATTCACCACACTTTCCAATAGAACTTAACCGTGTTCTAAGCACGGGCGACTTGAGTTGAGTATAAGTTTCACGACTCCCGGTCGAGGGACTTCCGGTGGGTTACTTTCAATCTTCCCCGGGCAAAGCAATTACAACTAGAGGGGACCTTGCTAGCCCTCTGCTGTGAACCAATGATGACTTGCGTCATAGAAAGCGAAACGTATATTGATTTTTATCCCTAGATCCAATATAATCTTTTGTGTACCCTACCCAAAATAATCTAGCTGGATGGTTATGTGCCTTACCTGAAATAGCGTGACCAGCTCCACCTGGACGGGTTTTGTGTAATGTACACCAAATAGCCTGACCAGCCTGGATAGCCATCTACCTTGACGTGGACGAGACCTGGCCGCTGACTCCGACTCCGTCTCCGCGGCTGTCCATCTACCTTCGGGGTTCCATCCGGCTACTACAGGGACATAACTTCCCCTGGAGCCTCTCATATGCCTATTTCTTGACCAATCCGCCCCTTGGCCACCTACGGCCACCATCAACGGCCATCCAGCCCCACTTGGTCCAGCCGGCCAACTTCTGGCTGACCTGGCTCTGAGCCTCTGGATTACCTTCGTCTAGCCTGGTTCCATGCCTCGTAATGATCTAGCGCTTGCAAATACTCCCAAACCCCTCTGACCGCTGTCCTCTTGTGCCCGCACGCTTGGTCCGCAATTTAACTCAATCAAAAGGCAGTCTCCGTCATTTCACACCCGGCCGTTAACTCATTCCGAAGTCGCTTCACCACAGGGCAATATTAAAGACCACTCGAGATCGGCTGATTACTGCGTTCATGTGTCCCCAGGGACATTTCGAGTGGTTACGCATGCCACAACGCCTCAAAATGTCCCGCTAATATATGAACGAATCATTGATAATGTCTTATGGACAATGGTTCGACGTGTCGAAAATAAGGAATTGCCATGTATCACAGTGGGGTAGATGAGGAAGAATTGACGAGAACACGAGACATGGGGGAATGGTACAAGCAGCACAGATTTAAAATTAATGGAGGAACTTTTTCCACTTGAGCGTAGTGGACAGATCGACGACTAATCCAATAATTGGGTGACGGTCTTATATTGATGATGTCATAATACATGGGGAGAGTTATGCGTTATGAAGGAATGTTTATTACAATCAATCAAGTATTTGGGGATCACCATGAGTCTACCCAAGAGTTCATTTGGCAAGAAGAGTGTGGAGTTTCTCAGCCACAAGATCTCGAGACAATGAATAATGCCAGCACCCAGGAAGTTCGAAATACTATCGATGCCGTTCCCAAATACGTACAGTGAAGGGGATAAAGCGTTTTCTCGGTAGTTTGATATACTATCATCGTTTTATTGCAACTTTGCCACGTTCGCGGCTCCAACATATGAACTCACGGATATCAAATTACAAGATGGAACAGAACTGCACCACCAAAAAAGCGTTTGAATGGTTAAAACAACGGTTGCTGAATGCCCCACTATTGCGTCATTTTCAGATACATAACCTATAGATGTCGTCTTGTATACGAATGGCTGGGCATTTGGCGTAACTGTGTGTCAAGAATTTAACAATGCATATTACCATGTGTGGTTTATAGGCAAGGTCTTTAAAGAGGCAGAAACTAGGCGGAGCAAGAAGTGTTGGCGTACTACATGACACAAGTCATTTCCGGAATGAAAAGCATGTCATCGTACATACCCGATATTCCATTACGAAGTTGCTGTTCACGTCCAAGCGTTTGACTGGAGTTGTGATCTAGTGGGCTGCTAATAATTGTTGCGTAATATACCCATTATTAGGCCTTTCCTAGAGCTGGACAGAGACAGCACGAAATTTGTACTAACGTTTGATGGGACCTTAAAGCTAAAGGATGAGAAACTTGGCACATTTGGCATGATCTTTACCAACATAACGAGTGGTGGCAGTAGCGTACAACATCAAGCCCGATTTAACAGTCAATGAGAGTGAATATCATGGGCTGCTTGGAGCGCTTGAGTTTGCAAAACGTTATAATGTTCGCAGTGCTATTGTGTGTGTGGACTCGAGAATCGTTATCGGACAGGTTAATGGTGATTTACGATGCAATCAAGCGTCAATAGCTGTGTGGTTTAACAAAGTGAAGATGTCGCTAGTTGACTTTAAGACAATAAGTTTAATCCACATTGCTCGAAAATTTTTTTGGTCATATACTGTAAAACCTGTATTAGAACCCATCCCTCGATTTGAACCCCCCCCCCTTGAACAGAACCCCAGGTCCACCTGGGGTTAATTCTACAACCCCATCCCTCAAATAGAACCCCACCCAATTTAACAGTACGGTGCATTTAATATAAGGGACCCACTAGGTGCACACCCCATTTTTGATACGTGCACACCCCTATACCATAAAATAGGTACAATGTACAAAGTAATAGGCAGAGCAGCTGTATTTGGCGGGGTCTTTCTGCAACTCGATCCCGCTAATATATGAAGACGCCTTGCCGAATTAGAAGAGATCGTAAGAAACTTGATACAGGTTAAGAAAACTTAGCCGATGTATATTCATTATATTTTTGAACACGTTTCACCTTGTAGAAATCTTTGATAACTCTGGCAATAAAATTGTACCAATATAGATTTAGGCAGCCTCTAGAGCTGCGACTACCCTGCGCAGCGTGCTGGTCGAAAACTGATTCGGCGTTACAGAAATTATTATTCTTTGACTCGTCAATCCTTTAAAAAAGGTCCGTATTCGAAACACAAACACAATTTTTCTTTTAAATTAAGATATCCAGATCGCCCGGACGCAATCGTTTAAACTATAGATAGAAACACGACAAGATCGTCCGACGTACAAGTTTTATTCTCAATACGGAAAAGCCCGGACTGTTGGTGGCCGTCTCTTGGTTTATTATTACTGGTAGCTAGATTGCTTGCATACATTGCAAGATCAGCCAGCAATCTATTATAAAGCAAAATATATAAGAAGCCCATAATAATTCGTTCTTCCAATTAGTTTTTTTCTCCAGAACCAGATGCAGTTGAACCAAATCTAAGTTCAAAATTTTTTAACTAAAAAATAAGCATAGTTAGGCTTGCACCAAAAGCAGAATTTACCTCCTAAAAATCACAACCCAAATAGTTGCTGCAATCTTGATTTCTAATTGACGAGAATGTTACTAAACAAAATTGATTTAGCTGGGCCCAAAATCCCTAGTGATTTAGTTATAACAAAACTTTGTGGCCATATGAGAAGCGGGTTGGTAGTCCTTTAGAGGATTGTGGTTTATACAATAAAGGGTCAAAAAGTAGTTACAATTAGGTAATAAAAGCCTTAATTCGTATCGACTCCATAAAAGTCAGAGGAAAGGACAGAAGCTTTGGCTCAAAAACTTACCTTAATTGTTTACTTGACAGTGCCCTAGCAGCTCTTAGCTTTTGCATTTTTGGTGACTACACCCCTTAAGTCGATCATTTTTGGATGCCTGATTTGCACAAAAAAATCGTCAAATGCAGAGAAGATATTGTCAGCTTTTGAAGAGAAATCGTTGCACTGCAAATACGGTTAAAAATGACGGACCTGTGCGCATGTCATACTGTACATTCAAGTAGATATTTCTTCATTCTTTACGGTACGATGTACCTTTGTTATGGTACAGGGGTGTGCACGTAGCAAAAAGGGGGTGTGCACCTAGTGGGTCCCTTAATATAATATTAATTATCGGTTTAATTAGGGAAACTACTAGTGTACTACCTCACCCCGTACCTCACTTTTGCAATATGTAACCTTCAATTTTGTTGCGTGTATCTCAGTCTGTCTATAGTTAATTGGACTAAATAGACTGCTATAACAACAACAATAATACCGGTATTGCGTACGACTGGCAGCGAGCAAAGCGCGCCAATTTTTTCGCGCAATTATTTTGTAATTACGTAGGTAAGGAATTGGCGAAACTTTGAAAGCACTTGAGAGCGCATCCCGACGAGAACTGCAACCACTGGACAAAGATCTGCAGCGTTGCCGTGGAAATGCCAAGTCCGAATTCATTGTGAAATGCGCAATGCAGTTCTTGAACGACTATCCCGAGGACGACGAGCAGAAGGTTTTGAGTGACTTGGCTTTTGTGAAGGCTCGCCACCAATGACGCCACCTAAACCAGAGGAAATGATTTTGAAAACGGAGATCCCGTGGAGATTAAGAATCGAATCTGATATGAAGCAGGAATCACATATGCCACATAAAGAGTTGCAGGACGCAACTTTCTTTTTTTCTCAAGTAGAACCCCCCCCCCTCGAATATAACCCCACGTTTGGGTGGGGTTATAGTGATAACCCCAGTGGGGTTCTAATACAGGTTTTACAGTATGTATACCTCCTGATCCAAATATGTTTTACCCTTTACTCTCATCTTTAACACCTTTAAACACGACTTTGGGTAGAGAATCTTGTTCGTATAGATATGTTTTTGGAGAAATAAAAAACCATCAATACCTAAATAATAAATAATTTTAAATTGTCTAATCCATTCAATTTTAAATAAATATTGGAAATTTGAAGTCGATTTATCAAATAAAATCCAAAAAGGTAATGTTGTTTTCTAGAGCCACCGCTTCAATAGAGAAACCTTTTGAGGGTGTGTCTTCTATTTTTTTGTATTGCCTAGACTCTCCCAGTTGAGAACATTGTGTTGACTTAACTGAATCCCCGTATAAATTGAATGCTTCTGTGAACTGATTCGTATACAAAAGGGTGAATGGTTCATTGCAGGTACCCAACTTTTAAAGCTAAGGCTACGCCAGCCTTGTCCATAAAATCAGAAACCATTATAATTGGGGAATGTCCTTCAAAATCCGACTCCTACTGTTCGTGTTCAAAAATAACAGCTGGGTCAATTGTAATTTTATTTTTCCGATTCCATGGGCTCCAGTTGGACTATCTGGCACACCAAAGAAACACGTAAGACTTCGAGACATTATAACTCCCGCGTGTAACTTCCTTGCGAAATTGGCATGTATCAGCGAGATATTAGCTTTACTGTCCAACATAAGCGGGATTTCCTCTTCATCCACCGCCCCATGTAGATGTCTCATTCGTTAAGCTAGTTCGGTCTCTGCACCAACCTTGTCTGTCTCCATCTTTCATATCCACAAGGCATATTCATGCGTTAGGCCCCTCGTCTATTCCATCCCACTGGTGTCCATTCTGTCTTCAATCAGCTGTGCGTGTGTTTTTTTCTTTTATTTCTATTGTTTCTTGATATATTTCTTTTGTTTTTTTCTTCTTCATCATCATTTTTTATGTTGGGTATGGGCGTCGGTCTTCTTCTTTTATGGCCACCCCTTTTCCATTGACAGCATTCGCCACATACTGTGGGTTAGCCACGTAACTGTCGATACCTTCCACCTTCGACAACTCGCTTGACTTCAATTGGCAGCGTAGCTCCGCCATTTTTTCTATAAGTGGTCGACAGTACTTGATCGTATACCCTTGTAAGTTGCAATGTTTTCAAGACTGCAATTGCCAACCCATTTCACGATCATGACCTCGTCGATTGCAATGTTCACTCATTTTAACCATTGGAGATGATGGATTATTGCCTGTCGCCGCTCGCACCAGTCTCTGGGCTTGATTCACGCCCGATCGCGTCACTTATGCTATGGCAGATTTCCTATCCACTCGATTCATAGCTGGCATAAATGTATATGCCCCATGTCTACTGGCTTCCTGTCACTTGTATTTTTCCCCGGACGCAACTGAAAGGACTCATACATTGTCGTTTTTTTGTTCCAGCTCTTCAATGCTGTGAAATGATGTAAAACGGAACTGCAGTTGTAGTGTCTGATGATGAACATTTTTGAAAAACTGTTTTATGTGCTCCCCAAGAGCCGTAGAGTCCCCATTCTACGAAAGCTGATTCCAGCACGTAAAGCAGATGTATTCAGTCTGTACAGGTAGTTAGATGCCAGTTCGTCATGCTTTTGTGTATGTTTATAATATGTCTGTCTGGGTGAGGTTGTATCCAACCGGTAGTTTTTCCTGAACCGTTTAAGCAAGTCTCCTCAGTTATACTTCGCACTGGTTGATAGTTGTTTGTACCCTTATTTTGCAGGATTGACAATATTATCCTTAAACATTTCTAATTTTTGCGTAGCGTCCCAACCAGAACTGTTCGCAATATATAGAAACTTAGACAGCCATACCCGCGCATCTTCTGCACACACCTTGCTTCCATCGAAAGTGCGAATTGTCATGTTTTGTAAGACTGTTGTGGCCTGCCCTTGCCATGAAGTACCACCCCTCGCTGTTAATTCAATGTCGTCTTCATCGTCTGTATCTTCGCTGACAAAGGACCGTCGAACTGTTTTCTTGGTGGTACCTCTTATTGTGTTGGGTGTCTTCGGTGATACCAACGTAGCGGACCGCTTGCTAATTAATTCAAACTTAAATGATCATCCCGCATTAATTTCATTAGTGACTCAATCATGGCGCGGCACTTGGTGCGGCTGACATTACCTCGTTCTCATCTGACGAAAATTCAAATAAATTTGCTAATTTCTATGTGGGAAGTTCTGGACGCAGCCTCCCTTCTCACTCCACATCCTTGCTCACTAGTTTATCCAACGAAGGGGGCTTGGATTCTTGTGTGTACAACATCGGACATCACTCGATTTATGTGAGTATCAAGACCACCATTTCGATAATTCATAAAGGAGATCTCCCATTGGTTCTCTGCCAATAATAGGAAGACCAAAATTCCAATATCTGTCACAGTACGCTCTGGGTCCAATCCATAAACATAATCAAAATTATCCCGGCGATAAACTCCATATCCACATTTTTGAAGCAATTCTTCGACCCTGTTCCAAACGTCACCACATCGATATCCATACGGAACCCTGGGCTCGCTTCACGCGTCTTCTGAATTTCAAATAACAAAAACCACGAGTTCGAGTTCCCAGACATCATAAGAACATGTTTCTGGTACCTTATCATCTTAGCGCATGTCCCCGAGAACGTGTAGGTCCGATTAAGGTCATCTTGCAAAAATTGTAAAGAAAATCACAATTGGGGCTGTCCATGTCCCGCCCATTTTTTTCGCACATCTCTTTTACAATATTCTTGTATACAATTGTCAACTCTAAGTCCCGGGTCGCGGCACCAGTTGTCGTAGAGTATCCCAAAAAAAACAACCTTAATTCAATGGTTGTTTTTTTTGGGATACTCTACGATAAAACGTTTGTTCCCAGAAACTTCAACTTAGAGACCGACTGTTTAAACCTCGCTGTATATACTCAAGCAGAAAATACCGTAAAGAGACCACTATATCAACACTTCGGGAGATATTCATCCCTGAGAGGCATTCCTACCGGGATCCTGATCCCCAGAATTTGAGCCATCTGTTTTTGAAAACTGCCGTGAAATCGGTTTCGTCCTTAACGGGATCATGACCCGTCCAAAGCCGCGAGCGTAGGTTTTTAATCTCAGACTTGGCAATATTAAACTGTATGTCGAGGAATTTATAGTGGGTACACTAATAACATTAGCTAAAATAGAAAAATATTACGTGAAGTTTTTGGTACTTTTCGAACCGATGGAAGGTACCTGAAACGCCTATCATACTAATACTACGAATTCGGCTTCGAGTGCAGAGGCGTCGATAATTCTCTGGTTGTGTGGTAATTATGGCATCCGTCCTAAAAGTAGTTATAAGCATATATCTCCTTTGAGTAGTAGTAAAATGTAGTCTAATTAGTGTTAACTATTAGTGAACTTATGAAATCTAGTATGTAATCTGAGCTCAGTTTCCCTGGTCGACTTCCTGACAGCCGTCACGAAGAATCTCTCTTGTTGTCTACCCTGGAAGGTTGGGTCCGGTGCTGGGGTAAGGTCGAAAAAGCACTTTACACTGATCTTCAGTCGGATCCCCTCTTCTCTGGTTTCTAGCAATCTGGATTCACATTCTGCCACTGCTTCGACTTGCGCCCGACACTGTCGCCACAGAAATTCTAAGTGGTCAAAGGCGGTCTTAACGTGTCCTTGGAACACTACTTGATTCCGCAGTTGCCACATCCATGTTGTCGCTATTCCACAAACACATTTCCAGATTCGATCAAACACCTCATTATAGGTCTCGCTAAACCAACCATGTAATGGGGTGCCATTACATAAGTGATATTTAAATAGAAATATCACAGTTCAATTTTAGACGTATTACCTGAAATGTGAATATTGGATTATAAGTTGTCATAATCCACCTTTGAGAACAGATTCTGATATAATCGAATCTAACAAGTCATCTAATGATAAAAATATCATTAGATCAGTTTTATACTACATGTTACTATGATTAGTCTAGGTCTAATTATACTAGTTAGCTATTAACCAACCATAAATATATTCACTCTTAAACTTACCTTCTAGCACTCAAGTCCCTAAGGTGTATATATAGTAATATATATAAACTTGATCGATAGTTAATTAATACACTAATTACTTTTCGATCTAAGTTTATCTAAGGTAAACTAAGGAGGACCAAATTACATTTGGTCCTACACAATTTGCACGCTTCCTCATTGCAAACTTACAGTGTAAGCCGCGTAACAGCAGCCCTGTTACACCTGGTAGCACTTTGTGGTCCGTCTAAACGACCACTGTTGGCGCGTTCCGTTAGTTAACTAGCGGGACGAAGGTTTAAGAGCCGCTGGCTGTCATGACAACAGCCAGTGAACGTGAGCGTGAGCGCCAGCTCGCGCACGACCTAGTTATGGAAAACTTTCCTAACTGGTCACCGAGTGCTCTGATCACAGTGACCGAGATGATTCGGACCATAGGGCCCGAAATCATCACTCTCCTCCGTGGCAAGACCTCGGAGGATGCCTTAGAAACGGTTTCCCGTTTCAAGAAAATGTATGTCGACCCTCAGGTGCGCCATGCTATGTTGCGCTCCCAGACGGCGGCAGCAGCAGCAGCGCCCGCATCTAGTGCGAGCGTTGAAGTAGTAAAGGCGCGGATTCCGCCCTTTACTGGCGAAGGGGGCGAACCTCTTCGTAGGTGGTTCGCAGAGGTAGAGGATGCCCTCACTGCGCAGAAGATTGTGGACCCGCGTTCACAAGCTTATTTCGCCACCACATGCCTAGGCGGTCGCGCCAGGGCATGGGCGATGAGCCGCAGATCCACTGATGGAACTGCGTTCCTGACGTATCAGGATCTAAACGCTGAGCTAAAGCACAACTTTGAAGCTCCAGAAATGGAGCTTAGCTGCCGTGAAGAGTTCATGGAACTCAGGCAGGGCAAGTTGAGCCTACGTGCGTACGCTCAGAAAATACAATATTTATTGTCAAATATTGTATATGAACCGGTGCCTCCTGCCATGCAGGTCACCGCCTTCATGAAGGGACTGAATGACGGTCCCATCAAGCAGAGTCTTTACCCGGTTCCCCCAAAGACTCTGAGCGATGCTATAGACCAAAGCATCCGGGAGGAGTTCAGCATGCGTCGCTCAGCAGCGCATGCTGGGGTTAGTCGGAAAGCGCAAGCACCTTTCGACTTTAACAGGCCGCTAACGCAGCATGTTAATAATAATAACAACCAAAACTTCCAATCGAGACGAAGCTCACACTTCGTCCAGAGACACCCAAATCCGCGTCATAATGCGGGCGGAGGAGGTCCAGAACCTATGGACCTATCGGTTGTAGTTGCCTCAACTCTGAGGCAACCGAAGAACAAGAAGTTTCTTCGCTGCAATCGATGCGCAAAGATGGCCCATTACGCCCATGAATGTATGGCGCCGCGTCCGGCACCACGCAGTCAGCGGACTGGACAGTCTGCTGGCAAGCGACATCAACAGGGGCAACCCTCTGTTGATGCAAAAAACGTGAACAACCAGTAGGGGCGGGGTGCCCTACTGGACGGGTTATCTCACATGCCGACATCGGGCATGTGAGGATAATAGCCCCAGACGGGACTATGTCCTGTCAACGTGTGCAGGGTGAAGAGAAACCTCTCATCACCCTTGAAGTCAGGCCACATGGAAACGATGTCCCCATGCGTGCTCTGTTTGACACAGGAGCGTCAAACAATTTCGTTAGAACTGAGGTGACGTCGTTGAACTTCGAGGAGATTGAATCTCCAAGAAGCATGCTGTCAGTCCGGTTAGCAACATGTGCAACCGTGACTATACCGAAGCGTGTAATTCGAACACGTCTCGAGTTAGACGAACTGTCGTTCGAGGATGAATACATCGTCCTCGATCTTGACGACAAGCTCGATGTAATCTTGGGCATCCCTTGGACGTCCAAGCATCAACCAACGAACGACTGGATTAACCTGTCGATCGACTGCGGCGGTCTCACAGGATCTGATCACCCTGTGAGTAATCCGGCTGTATCTAATGATACAACCGCAGTGTCAGACAGTCTGGTGGATAGCGATGGCACCACCAGATCTGATCCGACTAGGTCAGCGGATAGTACACCCGCTGATCAGAGTCCAGAGGGACGCGAACGCGCGACGAACGAGTCGTTGCGTGTCAGTAATGTGTGCAACACGGGCGCAAAGCACTCCCGTGTTGAAGTTACTACTACAACCGATGACGGTCGTGGTATAGAGAATGCGCACGCGGTGGGAAACACCCACCGTGAAAAGAATGAAACCGTCACGGAAGCAAATGACTTCCGTGTCGAAAATAAAGAACTCACGACTAAGAACAGTCGAGAGTGCATGAACACCATGGTAGACAGTGGTCACCATGAAGAGAAGGCCTTGTGCACGAGTGATGATCACCGTGCCACAGATCGGACAAGTGCGTCTGATCTAGCAGCTGTGTCCGTCGAGACGATCAACGTCCTGACGCAGACAGAGACCGGATTAGCTACCCAGTCTCTCACACTTGACAACCCTCCGAACCTAAGTTCAGAGATGATGGCCCTTCCAGCCTTGAGCTGGAAGAAGTTCGTAAAGAACTTGCGAAATGATCAGATCGAACAGATCTGCGTCATTGTCGCATCTGATGAGGTTGTGGATATTCGCGAGCGAATATCCACTTTACAATTAGAAGCCATCGGGAACGAACTCGTTCCCAATGGAAAGAACGCTGAGAACGAACTCGTTCCCAGTGATCAAACCAAAGTTCAGCGCTTTGAAGCGCAGAGCTGGGAGTCGCTTAAGGCGACTTCTCCGTACTACGAAGTACTTTGGGAATACGCTGACGTATTCCCAGAAGAAGTACCTTGCGAGCTCCCCAAGGATAAGGGAACGAGACACGAAATTGATCTCGTCCCCGGCACGAAGTACTGTGTCACGCGGCAATGGCCATTGCCGCGCGACCAAGTTAAAGCCATCGACGAGTTCTTTGAAACTCGTCGTAAGGCGGGACATGTGCGGGAGTCTACCTCACCGCACTCCAGCCCCACCTTCTGCGTTAAGAAGTCCACTGGTGGGTGGAGAATCGTTCATGCTTTCAATAAGCTGAACGCAGCAACAGTACCGGCGCAAACGCCGATACCGAGAAAGGATGTCATCATCGATGGCATGAGCGGGAGCACCGTTTTCAGTGCTCTCGACTTAAGGGATGGTTTCTACCAAATCCTTATGCGTGAGAAGGATATTCCTCTCACGGCTGTAAGCACCCCAAGCGGTATGCTTTGGGAGTGGCTTGTGATGCCACAGGGGCTTCGAAATGCCCCTGCCACCTTCAACAGATGCGTTACACATCTATTGCGCCCGGTGCGAGAATTCGCGCCGAGCTACTTTGATGATGTGTTCATCCATAGCAAGGCTGAACATGGCAAAACTGATGTAGACATTCATAAAGAACATCTACGTCAGGTGTTAGAGCTTATGCGCAAGCACAAGCTCTATGCAAATTTAAAGAAGTGCACCTTTGGTGCACCTGAGATACCCGTTCTTGGCTGCTTTGTAGGCAAGAATGGAGTGCGCCCCGATCCAGAAAAGATCAGGGTGATCGTTGAATGGCCTCCGCCAACTAACGTTAAGGAACTTCGAAAGTTCCTCGGACTGGCGACATACTTGCACAAATATTCGTGCAACTATGCCGGTCTGATCCGACCTCTTTCTCAATTATTAAAGAAAGATGTCGAATGGCGCTGGGATACCCAGTGCCAAGATGCGTTTGATGCAGTCAAGCGTAGCTTGACTGAGGCTCCCGTTTTGGCAATCGCCGATAACGAGCGACCGTTCCACGTCGTTTGCGACGCGAGCGATTTCGCCATCGGCTGCGCCCTGATGCAGCGTGATCACGATGATCGTGATCGCGTGATTTATTACCAATCGCGTCAGCTGCGCCCAGCCGAGCGCAACTATCCGGTGCATGACAAGGAACTCCTTGCCATGAAGTATGCACTGGCGAAGTTTCGGATCTATCTCTTAGGAGATAGACCCTTCGTGGTTTACACGGACCATGCGTCGCTACGCACGGCCGTGAATTCACCGCACATCTCTCAAAGAATGGCACGTTGGCTGTCATTCTTTGCGGAATACAACTTCACGGTTGAGTATAAACCGGGAAAGCTGAACGTGGTAGCGGATGCGCTATCACGACGCCCCGATTACGAGACGAAACCGTCCGTAACCGAGGCAACCAGTGCAAACGCAATACGTTGCACTGCTCTGTCGTCGCCACTTGTGCGACAAGTACGTCAAGCGTACGAAACAGACGAGGAAACTCGCCTACTGATCGATTACTTGAGTGATCAATCTGATCGGAAGCGCAAGGAACTTCCAGAGTTCCTTCGCGCATGCGTGCATCGTTATCAATTGCACGATGGTCTGTTGTTTACAGCACAGACCAAGATGATGTTAACCGCATTGTCGTTCCAAACGACGATGACCCCAAACATCAAATTTTGTTTGAGTACCATGATACACCGATTTCGGGGCATCAAGGTCGAGAGAAGACGTATGCTTCTCTTGCACGCGATTTCTACTGGC
>MIQA02008321.1:0-21295 GCA_001887855.2 Sclerospora graminicola | reverse complement strand
AAGAGCACAGGTGGAAGGATGCTTGGTAATGAACTTAAAAGGCGAGAGTCCGATTAAAGAAGCTTTCTTAAGCACCAAGAACATACAAGAAAGTATAGCGACAGCAGCTGCCACACGAGGATCGGGTAGTGGAGAGTTATGGCGTATGGTGGCACAAGTAAAGAACATTAGCTACGATGGTGGAAAGCATGCGTTATATTTTCACTTTTATACGCGGGAAATGGCGAAGACGTTTGTGGGATTAATGGTACCATTCCATAGATATGACCACCCGCTTTATAACCTACATCGTGAGGCAGCCTCTGCGGACGCATCAGAATGGAAAAATCAGCTGGACAGTAACGGAGAACGATTTACTCATGATGGGTTTTACGCATGTATATTGAAAAATATAACGAGATCAGTGGATCTTATCAAGTTACAGTATCCGCTCCCACTTCCGGATTTTCAGAAATGATCAACTAATATAGGCTATCCATTTTTAGAAGGAACAGCGTGTAATAGTGTATCATTTCTCTGTTACTACCCAGAAGACTTTTGCCTTGCGTTAGATGACTAAAGTAAATCTGCTTGTTGGATCCGGTTCCTTGATTCATAATGCACCGTCGAACCGCTAGCTAAAACGTTCACAAGGCCCGCACTTGATCGTCCAATTTCGTCCAATTGAATCGAGCAGCGATACATTTGTTGCAACACTTTACATAGAACTGAATCACTAACACACTGGCTGGCATTGATATACGAGCTCCTCAACAGGTCAATTATCGAAGACTGTTGCTTTTTCACCTTGAGTCATAGCTACTGTTTGAATAATAGTGAGTACCACAGTAGTGGTACAAATCAATACAAAATTTTTCGGAAGCTTATGTTCTTTAATTGTACCAAGTTTGAAAAGAGATAATATTTGGGCAGTTCCGGAAGTGGGAGCGGATACTGTAGTACTAAATTGACGCACCCGTCAAAAGCGCCATAAACTGCTGCGTCAAAAATCCCGCCAATCATCAGTTGCGATTTATTTATGGTGAATGATGATTGGCCAATCTCGTTTTTTGCGCTCATAAACTGTTGTCGCTCATAATCTGCTGCAATATGTTACATGTCGATTAGAAAGTGCGTGCTAAGAATTACGGGTTTTGGCCATAAACAGAATGTGCGAAATTAGTGTGACTTATTGTGGAATACATGTATTGAAAAAGATAATTTTGTGTTGCCCATGGTATTTGCGACCCACTTTTTACCATAAAACTAACGTTAAGGTATTTTACGCAAGTGCCTCGTTTGCTACAACATCAATCAAGGTGGTCGCAAGACTTTTCCCTAGGCGTACAGTAGTACTTGTTACGTCTCATTATACTTACAATCCAATAGATTGCTTGTTTTTGCAATTGATATCCCTTCCAGAAAATCTTTGTGTGTGATCACATTGCTCTCACGACGCAGTGCTAGCATACTAGCCTCTGCCCAAGTTCCATTCGCGTCAATTCTTCGTTAAAGTAGTCACTTACCGCTTTTAACTAGCTAGTCAAAGTTAGTGTTCAGGTTCTGGTTTTGTGGATAAAGCCGCGTTTTTTTTGGCCGCCATCTTAGTCTCATAGGATTGGAAGAGCCAATCAAAACGCACCAATTGCTATTAGTAGTGTGATGCATTTCTATCTAGATAATGGGTAACCAAATTACCATCAGTTTTCAAAGTTTTGTTTATTGTTTTCATGACTAAGAAGCAAGTCTTCTACGCCGGGTTGATACTCTCCATCTTAGCCAACCAATTTGGTCAATCGATCTCCACGGTGGCTAAAAAGTCCCATGTGTTCGATACTTTAGATGAGGAAAGGGTGGGAGGAGGATTTAAGCTGTTTGGAGTATCAATACCTGTGCCAAAGTCGCCCCAAGCTGTCGATGAGCTTGCGAGTCAAGAGAACAACGTCCGGAATCATCTTGCTGATAACATCAAGACAAGAACAACGGAACAAGGGGGACCCAGTGAACGAGGTGAGAAAAGGAAGGCGGAGGAAGCGCAAAGACCGCCAGTTGAGGGGGAAGACCAACCGGGTCGGGATCGGGGACAGACCCATTATCCCCTCTCCAAATTGATTTTACGATGGGGTATTGATGGCGACCAAATTGATAAAAGAATAGAGAAGTTGGCGGAAATGGGATTACCCGAGGAATTTACAACATTTTCATCCTCCAGAGGGAAAACTATGGCGATCGGAAGCCTTTACCTCGAGCGTGGCTTGCATAAGTCGACAGAAGGGGGAAGGACAATTATAAAACAACTCCTACCGAAGTTAAAGTCAGCGGAGGGCGATATTGAAAAACTTGGATTGGACTATAACAACGTGAAAAACCGGGCGTGTCACATGTTTTTAAACGAAGGGTGGCGACCGCCCGCGCAGGATATCGTTGATATGGCGATGGGAATGGAATTTTACAGTACACGACGTCCTCGTGGCTAAACGGACGGGTTTCGTGTTGAGTAGTGACGATATGAATTAGTATCCCACGATAGAAATCGATATACCATTTTGACTAGTGTCACCTAATATGGGAAAAATACCTATTTTCCATAAAATTAGGTAGATATGTACTTTCAAGAGCAATTTTCCTGTGAAACTTACTACCAGTATTGTTGTGCTTTTTCACCCAATTTCGAAAGACCAATCTTACCACATGACGGTCACAAAACTTCACCCGCCTCTTCAGTTCGACTAATGGAGGCAACACAAACATCGACTCCTACCTTGTTGGTGAATGAAGCACACGCTGACCAAAATGTGGAGGAGCGTAACGATAGAGAGAGAAGCAGTGAATTGCCGGTAGCTCTTACGCGAGAACATGTCGTGGAACGTTTGAGTATCCTAGGACGCAATCCTTTTACTCAGACACACGTTTATACGACAGCGAATCTGACGGGTTTGTATCTATCCGATATCGATGTTATCAAGCAATTTCCACACATTCAGGTAAAATTATTATTCTATTTTCAGCTACTGGTATTGGGAATTCATATTTTCTATCTTATGCTAACCGCAGCACTTGATATGTAACCAAAATGCGCTCAAGTCCTTATCCCCGTTGCAACATATCCCACTGCTGCTAACTTTAGATGTAACTAACAACCACCTAACTTCGGTGTTAGACTTTGCGGTGCCAAAGTGTTCCCATGACCAGGCATGGACAGATGGTGCTTATTGGAGTGGCTCAATCCTCCGCAAAGCTTTCCTTGACAGCAACCGTATCACTTCCATGCCCCACTACGAGCTCGCAACCACGCACCCATTTCTACTGGAACTCCGATTGGCACATAACGCGATTGAAGAAATCTCTGGCGTTAGCCAATTGCGATTCTTACGATTACTTGATCTTTCGCATAACCACATAACGTCTTCGTGTGGATTAGTATGTGATAAAGGTCAGGGTTCACCTTATGGACTTCGAGCTTTAGAAACGTTACTCCTAAGTCATAACCGACTCAAGGCAATTGATTCTCGACTGGCACTATTTCCACGTCTAACCTACTTAGACATATCTCACAATCAGCTACATACATTATCAAGTCTCAAGGTGTGTGTATTCAGTGCTACGATCGCTAAATCAGTACTAACAGTTATGAATTAGGATTGCACTCAATTACAGCAATTGGAACTTGCACACAATAATGTTGAAGATATAAATGAACTGAACAATTTAGCGAATCTTCAGTATCTAAGACAGATGTCACTTTATGGCTGTCCGCTGGTTGAGACTCAAGTGTCTCGCGTTTTGTATCGTGCTCGAGTATTGCGAAGACTGTTGCAACTTGAAAAACTCGATAGTGAACAAGTGACGTCAAAAGAAAAAGTCAAAGCTTTAGCGATGCATGGCAACGACCTGGAAGCTCGGCGACAAGTTGCGGCTAAGTACCTTCCAGGACAAGAATTCACCGATTATCTGTACGGTGCTAAGCCATTTGTTTCTTCCTGAAGTGGCAAAAAACTCACGGTTTTATGTCCACAGACCGCCACTTGACTTTGAAGATGACAACCACCTCGATCTTTCTCTTCGCTGAACTTTATAATACCATCTACTGTAAACCCTGTAAAACAAATAAACTGGTGCTTTCCTCGTCATAGTTTTAGTCTCTAAGCGTTTTAATTATAAACAGTTAGAACACTTTTCTGTTTTTAACGAAATGATGACAATATTTGCGGTGGTGTCAGCTCCACTACTTGTACGTTACATTATGCAAGTAACAGTTAAATGGTGTCCGCGCAACTACCACCCACCACTTGGGGCTAAGCACGTCACAATAATATATACCAGACTGCGACGTCTTGAGATGAAACGTTTGCACTAAATTGGTCTAGACGTCCGACTGTCAATACTCTATCTGAATCTACTGGTTTAAATTTTTTGCCATGAAACGACGCCAAGACCCCATTACCTCATCGCAAAAACACTGACGTGATTGGGTTAAATCTCCAATGTAGCCATGTCCCGTAACTCCTGCAACCAAGTCCAGACACTTCACTTCAGTGGAGAAACCCGT
This sequence comes from Sclerospora graminicola, assembly GCA_001887855.2. Classification (NCBI taxonomy): domain Eukaryota; phylum Oomycota; class Peronosporomycetes; order Peronosporales; family Peronosporaceae; genus Sclerospora; species Sclerospora graminicola. The sequence goes on along the minus strand of MIQA02008321.1, from coordinate 16,767 downwards.
TGGAAAAGGTGCAGAGAGCTCCTAGCTCGTCACTCACTCGCGCTCTGGACGTCTCTATCGCGTTGGTTGTTTTGGGACAATTTTCTCAATCCTTCCAGTTGTCACCTAATTCGACGCTTTGGGTAAAGACGAAGTTCTTTAGGTAAGGAGCAGTTCTATAAATAGATCCAATCCTTCCTCTCTAACGTGTCTCTAACCATCTTCATTAGGTAGTAACACCGCAACAAGTGGTGTCTCTATAACCAATATGACATTCCATAATGTCTCGGATCATGCTACCAATTTCCCAAGTCCACAATATCAAGCCCTTTCGACTCCGACGCGCCCCAATACTCAAGAATTTGAGTTCATGACGGAAGAAATGACACGAAGTCGTAGTCATTCCCATGCTCTATCCGTGATTTTAGGTGCAAATGGACACGTTTCGACTCCTGCTTCATTGGTGGAGAGAAGACGATCATCCAGTCATCAAATTCAACCTAGTGGCACCATGACGCCCACTTTCCATCGCGAACAAGGTCTGGATCAACAGGACGAAAAGACTGAAACACCACGTCGACTTGCAATCTGGAAACGACAGAAAAAACGATGGAAACGTGTGATTTTCTGGCTCATGGCGTGTTTTGTCTTTTTAGGCACTTTTGCCTTAACTTTTATCGCTCCGAAACAGATTCAACTTTTAGCACCCATTGTTTTAGGTGCAGGGTTGAGTCTCCTCTCCACGTTTATGGTACTGATCTCATTTTTAAGGAGACATACCGTCCGACGACGACCAAATGAATTGTTGGCGTTTGTGGCACTCAGTGAGTTTGGCCTTGCCTTGCTTACAGTAATCCATGTCCTGACCATGTGTAGTGCAGCCACTGGAACGTGTCAAGCAATGGAATTCACGAGTTGCAGTATTGCCACAAGTTTAGAGATTTTTTTCTTATTAGCGGGGGTTGGGTGGTTTGGTGCAAACATTTTCCACCTTTTTGTCTCTATCTCGAATCCATTTGCGAATTACAAGAAACAAGTGATTCTGTACCATAGTATTGTCTGGCCGTTGGCAGTTATTGCAAGTATTGTGACGCCAGTGGTCGTTTTTTCCACCCACATGGAAACGAAATTTCAACTCTCGGACACGGAAATGTGTCGCATGGTGAATTTAATCCTTCCTTTATTACCCTCGGACGCGGAAAAGTCAACGGCAGATAAAATCCACCGCTTAGCCCAATGGCAAGAATTAAATTTGGCGTTTTGGGGAATGGTGATCGCTATTATCGTGTTTATTGTGGTCGCTGGCCAATTAGGGCTTATTGTAGGCTGGTGGCGTTCCAATAGTGGCACAATAATTGCATTGAAAGCTCGACGTCGTCTCATGAAGCGTATGGCTATCTACGTGCATGCTCTAAATGGCATGTGGCTCGTCGTCTTGGTCGTGTTTTTCATCTATCGGTCCAATTATTCTGCCCTGACGTCGATTCCAGTCCAAGGCGTCCCGTTACGCGACAATAATGGGGATTTGAATGTCTTGAATGCGTTTTTTCACTTTGTTTTAACGGCCAAGGGTTATATTATGGGTGTCGTATGGTTTAATGTGAATAAACCATGCTGTGCGCTTGCTTTGGCGTCTTGTGGCATACACAAGTGCCAACGGGACGAAGACGAGCGGTGCATTGCACATTCTGTATCGATTTCGTCCCATTCGGCGTCTCTTACGGCATCGCAAGGAGCAAGTGGAGGTCGAAGCGTAAACCAGACAACCATGTCGATGGAGACAGGGGTACAGACTACAAGTGTAACCTCCGTTGCAGCTGGGGGTACAATGTGTGAGAGAAGAGCCCAAGAGCTACCATCACTCTCCCAGGCACTCGATCCGAGACTTAGCCGTTCCTTTTCATCTTCGTATGATGCTTCGACCATGGAATCGTATGAAGCGTCGCAGAATAACGAGACACTTCAGCGAGAAATTATTTATTATACGGTCTGTGGAATCACGAAAGCGATTATTCGAGCTGCGGAACGAGCGCGTTCGATGGATGATGATGAGAATCTGATTGGAGCAAATCGTAGCGATAATGATGACGCGGGATTGGTTGAAACGACATTATTTGTCGGCGCCGAACGCGACTCGGCATTGGTCAATAATTCGTTTATTTCCCATGTCCAACGGGTGACGATCCTCTCGTCGCCCCGAGCGTATTGTGAACCGCGGAACCAGCTTCCAATGACGACATTACGTCGATCCATGGGGAACTTTCAGACCATCGAGACACGCGGAAGACCTCGCCGGTCTCGTCCGATGACGTCATCCCTTTTAGGCTATCGCCCAACATGTCAAGTGTCGCATTTTCAGCCAACCAATAGCCACAGTCTTGCGAATCGACCAATCGTTCGCCCCGACGTCACGTTTCGTTCGTTTAATTTTGGCCAATCGTCACTCTATCCGGTGTCACATGTCCCCTTTGAATTGTTTGAACAAGAAATTGAACTCCAAACGACGCGGTCGTCGCTCGATGCCTCTGAAAACCGATCCACGCGCGCAACCGTTTTGGCAGGGCTAAGGCGCACTGCCACCTCGGCCTTTAGTCAAGGACGCACCGCTGCGTCAGTGAATCGGGAGTTTGTACCGGATGATCCCAAGCCCAAAGTCTTTGTAGACTATGCGCCGCGGGAATTTCGTGCCATTCGAGTAGCGTTTGGCTTATCGGATGAAAAATATCTGGCCAGTTTTCGCTCGACGGCTAAAGAACGCGTGAGTGCGGGCTCGAGTGGCGCTTTTATGTTTTTTTCCGGTGATAATTCCCTGTTAGTGAAGAGTTTAAAGGAGAAAGAATGTCGCGCATTGGTTGAAATGGCGCCAGCTTATGCGCAATATTTATCAGCCAATCCCGAGTCGCGATTGATTCGATTCTTTGGCTGTCATCGCGTGCGTCTCTATGGTCGGAACTTCTACTTTGCCGTCATGTCGAATGTTTTGCATAATGAACACCATACAACTACAATTATGGAGAAATATGATCTGAAAGGCTCGTGGGTCGATCGGCGTGCGCGTCGCCCGCAACGTGGAGACCGTGTGACGTGTGCCGAATGTAACGCAACGTATACATATGGTGGAAGCGAAGAAACGGGGTATCACTCCGTGGTGGATTCTGAGGATAGAGACACGTTAGGACAAGAGGAGGAGGGCGAGTGTGCCTTCCATATCCATCGACCGGATATTGTGCTTAAGGATTTGGATCTGAAACGGTCGTTGCACTTATCTCACGATGTTGCCACTCAGTTACACGCGCAGATTGTAGCGGATAGTGATTTTCTTCGCGAGTTAGGGATTATGGACTATTCCCTCCTTATCGGTGTCCATAAATGTCATTTCCGGACACCTCTTCCCTCGACTCCAGTACCAAATCCTCCCGAAGAGGGACAAAGTGGTGTGAATCTTGCACCCCTGGGGGACAAGGAGGTCTATTTCGTTGGGATCATCGACATCCTTCAACAATGGGACTGGGAAAAACAATTTGAAAAGGCCGGTAAAGTGTTGCTTGGCAAATCGGCGCGAGGGATTTCGGCAATTGCCCCGACAGCGTATTGTCGTCGATTTCAAGCCCGTTGTAATCAGATTTTATTGGGAGGAACCGCAACGGAAGAGGGGGACGTGGACTGGGAATTGGAGACGAAAGAGGGAGAAATGATGAAGGATGGAGCACATGTTGTTTGAGACGAGGGGTAGGTTCCTTATTAGTCTTTAAGTGTTTAAGGATTGAATGAAGCGTTTTACATGTTAACACGCGTGGCCCCTCGAAGATTACGAGACATGCACCAAGTTACTTCGAAATATTTATTAAATCACCGGCCAACGTTTCGCTATAGTTGACGAAGAAGGAAAATGTTGCTTCTACCTACCTAACGCTAAGGGGACATGAATAAAAAGCCGATACAGTATCTATTTCACCACGACAGATACATTTTCGACACTTTTAGAGCACATTGATTTGTGTCACGGGAGTCATGAGATCTTGGGAATGATGGTACTCCTTATCGTCCATGGCTTCAAGTGTTTTCTTTTTCTTTTGCGTCACAGCGACCATAACAACAGCCGCCACGACGGCCAAACAACCGAATCCTGTGGCGACAAATGTCCCCGTACTTGGCCCAGTGCTTTGACTGCTTTGGGTAGTCACCGTCTGCTCGGGGTCGGATTGCTCTTGTTTCGTTGAATACACTTGAGAAGCAATTTTTTGTTCCGACGTCTCCTGTTTCTTTAAAGTCACTATAGGAACCTCTGGAGGGTAGATGGGAGGCAACACTTGAGGATTTGCTGGTACCGAAACTTGTGCTTTTTTCGGGTCCAGTCCATTATCGGTGATTAGAGGCTTTGGTGGCACAAAAGTGGCGTTTTTCACCGTTTCGTTTAGAACTTCGTTCGTTCTGGTTGATTCGATTGTTGTCGTGGTGGGGGGTACTAATGGTGTCTCTATAGGTGAAGAATCACATAGACGACCAGTGGTGGGTACGACTGGAGAGGGATCTACACTCTCGTTCTTAGAGTCAAAAGTCGGTAGGACGGGAACAGGAGCTGGAATAGGAGCAGGAGTTGGAGCGACAGTGTCTGACTCGGGAAACCCTTGCTCTTGTTCTGGTTTGGATTGCTCTTGTTCGGGTTTGTAATACTCTTGCTCGGGTTTGGATTGGTCTTGTTCGGGTTTGGATTGGTCTTGTTCGGGTTTGGATTGCTCTTGTTCGGGTTTGGATTGCTCTTGTTCGGGTTTGGGCTGCTCTTGTTCGGGTTTGGGCTGCTCTTGTTCGGGTTTGGGCTGCTCTTGTTCGGGTTTGGGCTGCTCTTGTACTGGTTTGGGATGCTCTTGGACTGGTTTGGGCTGCTCTTGTACTGGTTTGGGCTGCTCTTGTACTGGTTTGGATTGCTCTTGTAGTGATTGTTCTGGTGAATCTCCTGTTCCGGGGCAGAAAGTGAGGAGGACTGAGGTTGTGTCTGCACAAGCGTGTGTCTTGGTATCATCTTTTGGAAATTGATAGGCATCTGTGCAGCCATCTTCGAGACAAGTGAGCGTCGTGCAGCCCGATGGAGCAATTTGCATGGGCGTGTTGAAGCCCGTGCCTCCTGTTAGAGCTTTGCATTCCTCTAACGACGAACAATAACCAGGCTGCAAGGATAGAGACAGATATACATGAGAGTTAGTATACAAAAGAAAAAAAGTGTTGTTTTAATCATTGCAAGAAAGACGTACACCAACTCGGCCACAGGGGATAATACTTAGGTCGTACCAAAAAAAGCCTTCACTTAGAGAAAATTCGGCCACTACATTTCACACCAGGATAGAATTGGTCAGAGTCGATTTTATCCTTTCAATGTTTACATAGATTGGTTACGTACGCGTTGCTTCCGGACTCGTGCCATTTCGAAACATGCCACTAAATCCTTGAGCTAGTGTCCGGGAAGTAGTGCCCCCTGGAGCGATCGTTTCAACGACCGAATTGTCGTATAAGTCGATGCTTTCACTGCATTGATTTGAGATGGTTAAAGGCACAGAAGCTTTGACTCTGAAGGTTGTTAGGGCCAATGTAAGCACAGCGATTGAAACGTGGGTCTGCATCGTTGGCAGCAATGAAAAGCTCTTATGACAGAGAGAGGAAAAGTGATAGATTTGGCTTATAGTGTAAAGAGCTGGCATCGATTCAGACTCGAACCTAAGACATCAGGACGACTGACAACATGGCCCACATGATTTAGAGGTCGCACACGTTACACCTTTCGTCTTTCTATGGATCATGAAAGAGCTTGAAATCATTTACCATTTGGTTGGTACGTTAAAAATGACAATAGTGAGGGAGAAGTTGGCTTTTGTCGAAACCGGTGAAAAAATGCGTCAGTGGAAAGTCGAAAGAGCTTGAGTGGTGACTAATGCTACTTGCTTGGTGAAGAAAACATCTGGAGACGAAGTATCGTGTCAGTAAACTATAGAATATCTCGCTTATAGCTGATATGATGTGCATCACACTATGTTTAGCCTCTGCTGGATAGAGTCGCGTGTGATGGTAACGACCAATTTAGAGAGTCGAAATTCTTGCCCTATTCAATTCAAAACCGCTCGATTCATCGCAAAAAAGTGAGTTCGTGTCTTTCGACTCACAATGCGATACTGTAAATATATTTGATACTTTGATAAAACAGCGTGGTTTTTCTATGGAGGTAGAACATTTGGTGCTGGTCAACGATTGGAGTCTGCCCATCATTTCGAACAGATCTTGAACGATTTTGACCACAAATTATCGGGTATAAGAAACTGCTCGGTTGGCATACTATAAATAGTTTCAAAACGACGCGTGTTGTACAGGAGTTCTGCACCCAAAAACCACTCCGCATCATCTAACGGCATGAATCTTTTTGCTTTTCATTGGGCCACGTGAGACGAAAAACTCACATCATATGATATAATATTATTTACTATACCAACATTTCTTGACTTACATGTATTACTAGAGGTTCTCGTCAGCTGTTCCACCTTTAGGACACTTAACCATGTCTTTTGCCGTTGTTGTCTTGAAGAAATTTCAACTTCATGTTCATGTTGATGACACCATGTAGAAACTGCAGGATAACTCATCAAGACAAGGCAGCTGTTTCAAAGACACTTTTTTCTTCCGACATTGACGATGATGCGATCGTACTATTGAAGGCAGGATCTAAGAGAAAAAAAGACCGGTGTCACTCAAAAAATGCTCTCGTTGGACGGTCGCACCGATATTCGCACCCTCCTGAACCATAAATAAGGTACAACGTACCGGAGTGTACACCCCCTCTGACTCAATGGCTGAGTCAACTTAGCAGATCTACCGTACCAAAGCACCAACTTCCACGAATCCACATCAATCTATGGTTTGTGAACTGGATGGAACATGATACGCGCGACGCCGTTCGAAGAGACATGTCAAGAATCGCGACTACATTTACGTCGAAGTGACCGGCACAAAGATCCTTTCAAACCATCTTCGCTAGGTTTCCGTCTTTTGCATTCCGTCGATTTTCATCAACTCATGCCTTGGATAAGCGTGCTCGCGACCTCCAAGTTGTTGGTATGCTGTTTCTTCTGTTAAGAGAATGAGTCGCCGGTCTCAGTCTACATGTTGGGAATAATGAATTCCATTTCTTATGGTGTTCGTCGATTGATTCTACCTCGTTTAATTAAAAAGTCTGAGACCAAGACAAACTTTTCGCTGTAGGACAACTGCACCTTTTTTTCGGTGGCACCAACCACACGACGAATCAGCTAGAAAGATGCTACAAAGTATTGACTTGGCGTTGTCATTTATCATAAGAATTAGGCTATATGTATCTCGAAAGTTGTCGCCTGCTCCCCACACGGCAACTTTAAAAACTTTAACAGAGTATATATGTATACGGGCTTTTTCAAAGTTGGTGACGAAGTCATTTTGCTACTGACGGTTGAATACTCGTTGGCTTTTGTTACTACAGGTGTTTGCTTCATCCAAAAGCACGGCTTTTTAGCATGCTGTCATCATCCTAGACGAAGCGGCCACGAATTATCTGAATCGTCGTCCGATTCAGACTTGTCCTCCTCGCTACTCTCTTCTTCTGATTCATCACTGCTGTCTTCCGACTTCGACGACGCTGATGAAGACTTGAGGTGAATCGTTTTGCTGTAGAAACGACTGCTTTGTGCTTCGGTATATTGTGCCTGATATATGGTACAGGATCCTAGGGGCGGTGCGAATAACATCTCCTCGTCGACAGGTTTTTCCGAAAAGAGTTTTTCTATATACAGTACTCATATCCTTGGGTTGTTCGCATAAAATACGTAACTGTCAATTGCTTAAATGACCTGCTAAACAGATATTTTCAATAACTTGAATCATTGTGGGTTTCACCGAGGACGATTCGTTGAATCGACCCGGGAGACCGCAAATTATCACATACACAATGACAAACAATCCCAACAGTGCTTGATAGTGAGTGATGGGAGTTTAAATTGCATTGAACGCTATCTTCATCGGCACAACAATACAGTTAGATGCAGTAAACGCCACGTATCGCTCAAGCCGATACGGTCGCTCAAGCCGACCGCATACTAGTACGAAATTTGTATAATTAATCTGTCAATATCCAGCTGAAACTGTTCCAGCGGCGTTATTATCCACCGGTAATTATCCTCAAGTATGAGCTGTGTGATGGCACGTGTGAATCGATTTACTGCATCCACAGCAACTGGAATTTTCCCATAAAATCGCCGAGCCTTTGTTTCTAACAAATCAACCAATATGTCGGAATTCAAGGTGTTATTGTGTTGGAGGAGTCACTAAATTAAAAATACATGTATACGTATCTTTATTGTTCTTGCCCCGCACGCCTCAACGACGCAAAGTGGCGCAGCCTTATCTGGATCCGTGCTCATCATGGTACTCCTCGCACCGTAATTAGTCTGTGTGCGAAAATAGTCTGTGTTCGGAATTAGTCTGGCACAGACTAATTTAGGTGAAGAAAAATTAGAGAGTTCTCAAAACTTCCTAATTAGTCTGGCCACAGTTGACCCCTGTACCACCAAGTAGGTACACCGTACCATAAAGAATGATGTCAAAAGCAGAGCAGCTTCACAGAGGGCGCGGGCTACCTGCAAACCGATCCGGCAGATATCAATGGTTTTGAAGACGCTCTTGCTGAAGTAGAGATATCGTAAGAAAGATTGATACAGGTCAAGAAAAATTAACCACTCAAGTACATAAGGTGACTACAGTATAGATAAATACTATATACAAGATTTAGATTGCATAATGAGCTTTTGCGACGCCAAATACAACATCCGTATGTGCTATACACGATAGCAACATAATTTATCAGAATATGGCTATCAAAGTTTTTTTTAATAAAATCGTACCAATATACATGTATATTTAGGGGGTTTTTACATCTAGGTGGCTAGAAACATATTGTCCGTAGATCAGGGTGGCCACAGGTGTACGAAAGTGGCCAGACAAAATACCTAATTACCGGTAGGGGTGTGTGGGGTTTGATTCGGGAATGAATGTGTGAATTTAATAACCGAGTGATCATTTTTCAGTGCTGGAAATGAGTGTGGTAGATGAGGAGAAGTTTATTTTTCAGGGTGCCGTGGTGTGCTTCAGAATATTGTGAGCATCGCTTTGTTCGGAGACAAAAGCGACGCCCGAGCTCGTTTCTGGTAGGCAAAATTAATTTAGATTGTGCTTAAAGGAAATGCTGTTAAACAAACGTGTGATTTTGTGGCGTATAGGAAGCGACTTGGTGACGGTTTTACATGAAGCACAACCCGGAGAAGCTACGACAAGTTGACGAACTCGTTGAGAAATACGAGCTCAACGAGGAGTTGCTCTTCCAGCGTCTGCTTCGAAAATACAATGTTTTGGCTCCTGGATGTTCTGTGATGAAGAAAATTGCTGAAAATGAGTTCCTTTACGAAGAAATGAAAGAGTAGAATCCGACGAGGAGTCCACGATTTTTGGTGGTTGAGAAGGACCATTTTGAGAAAGACGCACAGCAAAATCCTCACAGTAAAAGTTGTTGGCAAAATGAGTAGGGATATTGCCGTGTCAAAGACTCGTCAACCGGAATTTAGCAAATACGACAGCTTGACGGCAATACGCCTCCTGTATCGCCTCGTTCTGCTGAAAGATTAGCACACAAGCACCGCCTGTCATCTACGCTCATTAATGATGCAGTCTCACAAGCACATCAGGCCCAAAAAGAACGCGTCGCATTGCTAGGGTTGCTTGAAGGCGTGGAGATGGATACGCTGGGCACTAATGGAGCGATACTGACAAAGCTACATATTACGAAACAGCAAAATGCAATTTGGTAAGAAGGGTATGACACAAATGAAAGAGCAACAATATTGTTTCGTTAGAGCACCTATGAATGATAAGTGAAGCGTATTTTATTTGTATTTTCTTACATTTCGCGCACAGATGTAGCAAATGCGCTGTCGCGTGGAAACTAAATCACTCGGTTATCAAATTCACACATTAATTCCGCCACACCCCCATACTGGTAATTAGGTATTTTGTCTGGCCACTTTCGTACACCTGTGGCCACTCTGATCTACGGACCATATGTTTCTGGTCACCTGGATGTAAAAACCCTATATTTAGGCAGCCTTTACAGCTGTGAATAACCTGGTCAACTGACTCGGCGTTACACAAGTTATTATTACTATCAATGCCGGTCAATGCATAGAAGATATTGTTAGCTTTCGAGACCGTTGCACTTCTTTATGCAATGAAAATGTGACGTGCGCACACCACTCCCTAAATAATCAACAGACAAGAATACTAAGCTAACAGCAAATATGGAAATAAAGATACTGAGACAGTATCCGGTAGAGGAGTTTGCCGCCATTACTAGGCGTTTTAATAAAATATACATGCTCCTGAATTCGCTGGTCTAACGATACAGTTGATCGAATAGATACATATAATGGCGGTTCTGTAAGTGGCGATTTATCCTTGTGTGACACAACGGGTTTACGGTACGATGTACCCACGTCATGGTACAGAGTATGTGTGACACTTAGTTTAACCCAGACTAATTACCAACTTATAAATTAGTCTGGCACAGACTATTTCCGAACATCCCTTAATTAGTCTGTGTTCATTAATAGTCTGGCACAGACTATTTAAGGTAGCACAGCTCAAAACTCAGGTTCGAAATTAGTCTGGCACAGACTAATTACGGTGGGAGGAGTAGATACCAATGTACCACCCCCTTCAGTGACAAAAAAGGGATTGGCAATAAATTGATGCAAGGGGTTTCATGCATAAATTTTATCGAAACGATGTTGGTTTTAAACATGAATAATTAGTGCAAGATCAGATAGGGCTTGGTTTAAGCTTCTTGTTGCATCTTTTACATGCGCTCAAATCGAATTTCTACCTGTAATACGGGATTTTTGCTTATGAGTCCAAAAACCAGCAATTAACTGCTGTTTTACGTTAGTCGAACTTCCCAAACAATCGATTCCACGAACGTAATTTCATCATAATGGAGATGTTTCCGTCCGACAGAAGCGTTCGCTCACATCGAACGAAGTCGCCAATGTCGAAAACGCTGATTCAGATGCAACTAAAGACCTCATTATCATCAATCTGACTCGGGCCAGTAGACACAGCTTCGAGAATCTTGTTGACATGTGGTGGAGTGGTCCCGGAATTGGTTAACGGACTGATGAAGGATAAATTCACTAACCTGATTGGTGAAAATGTTAGCCCAAGCTAGCTGCCCAGGTCGGCTACTAAGAGATATCGGATGGCGGATACCGGAGGTGTTCGAGAACACTCGCAAGCGCCGGACCAGTAAACGGACATGGAAACAGGCTAAAGGAGGTGATCTGGATGCTGTGGGTCAGGCCAACCAGAATTCGACCAGCTGGATCAAGTTGGGCTAAAAGGCGATTGATGGTGGCCATAGGTGGTCAAGGGACAGATTGGTCAAGAGATAGATAAGAGGCTCCAGGGAGGTCATGTCCCTGTAGTAGCCGGATGCAACACCGGAGATTATGAGAGGCCATAAAGAAGGAACTAACGTCCAGTTTGAGCTGGTCACGCTTTTTCAGGAAAGGTACATAATCGTCCAGGTCAAGCTGGTCAGGCTATTTTGGGTAGGGTACACCATAAGTTTATATGGGATCTAGGGATAAATATCAGTATATGTTTCTCTTCCTAAGACGCAAGTCATCATTGTCAACAGCAGAGGGCTAACAAGGTACCTCTAGTTATTATTGGTTCGTCGGGGAAGGTTGAAAGGAACCCACTGGAAGTCCCCTGACCGGGAGTCATTGTGAAAACCTATACTCATTCAAGTTGCTCGTGTTTGGAGCAAGGTTTAGTTCAATTGGAAAGTAAGGATAAATTTGGCTTACTGTGGAAGATCGTGAAATAATGTTTCGATTACCTGGCTACGCATAGAATTGGACTTACCCATTTGTTATCTTTGGTTAAGCTGGTCGATCGATTAATCTTGTGGTGTAGTCGCTCTCAGAAATTCCTTCTGAGATGCGAACACCCACGGGGGGCCCAAATGACTTACTGTCGGAAGGGGTACTCTATCCATCCAGGTCTTGATCCGATCCGGCATCCAGCCGGCTGGATCGGTCACTCTCATCACCTTGGTCGTGACGACTTGGATGATCCATGTTAAAAGCTCACCTTGTGTACCCGTCAGCACTGGCGGTTGCGCACTCTTGATAGACCCTAGGGCGAAAAGTGTAAAGTCCGTCGAATAGGGAAACGAGGGTTAGGACTAAATTTGCTCCTGGGCGGAAATCTTCACCGGGGAGCAGGATTGGCAATATACTTGAATTTTGTATACTGCGACGGCTGGACCAAGAATAATCGATCGGCCAGCTAAACCAAAGATAACAAAGGGGTAAATCAAGTCTTTTGTGTAATAGGGAGTCCAAATAACACTCCACAATCTTCCACAGTAGGTCGAAACGTTACCACACTTTCCAATAGAGATAAACCGTGTTCAAAACACGGGCGACTTACCTGAAATAGCCCAGTCCACTCCACCTAGATGTCTTTTGTGTACCGTACACCAACCATCCAGCACCACCTGGATACCCTTTTGTGTACCGTACGCCAACCATCCAGCTCCACCTGGATACTCCGTCGTGTGCCGTATACTCCTTCGTGTGCCGTACATCCAGCTACCATCCGGCTGCCATCCAGATACTCCCAGTTCTAAATTTGCGTTAACAGCCCCTACACGCCGTAGAATTTAAGACTACACAATGCCTGAAGCTAAGGAAGCTCGCAAGCCCCTGGAGGATCCGGGGCCGTTAACAGACCCAGATAACCGGGGGAAGGGAGGGTCGAGTCACCCTACCGAGGTAGAGGAATGCAGTGAGGACGAAATTGTCGCCGAAACGCAAGCCTCGCAAGAGTCGCCAGTATCAGTTCTTGAGTCAGATAAGGAACTGGATACAGAGTCGGTATCAGTAGTGTGGTAAAGTGGCTTGTGAATTAATTGATGGGAAGGTGTGAAGTACTTTCCAGGGGGCGCCTTCTGATTGGCGGGAAATGTGGATCAAGGACATAAATGCCGGATGGCCGTCGCCGAGCGTATCTACCAGCGGCAGGACGGCGCCAGGTCTGGAATCGGGCCAAATGGGTGTGGCCGAAGACGTGGATAGTTGGGCTAGCGGACTAGGCGAACGGGATGACCTCGGATGGTGGACAACTGAAGGGCGGATCGGTCGGAAAGTATGGGCGAAGGGTCCTGGAGGAGGTTGAGTGTTCTAGAGGACGAAGGAGGCACCCGGGTCGGACGTGGAGCTGCCAAGGAAAAGCTAACGCCAGCAGCAAGTGAGCTTAGATGGATGGCCATCCGGCCGATCCGGCTGGGTTCGGTGTACCGGCCGGGTTGGTACCATCTGGGGTTGGTGTACCGGCCGGGCCGGTACACCTGGGCGTTGGGTAGTCCGGCGGTAACAGAACGAGCTCGGTCGGAGTTAACCGGGCTACTTCAGGTAAGACACATAACTCCAGTCCGGCTATTTGGGGTAGGTTACACAAAAGGGAGTATTGGACATAGGGATAAAATCAGTATACGTTTCGCTTTCTTAGACACAAGTCGCTTTCATTGGTTCACAGCGGAGGGCTAACAAGGTTCCCTCTTGCTGCTATTGGTTTGTCCGGGGAAGGTTAAATTAACCCACCGGAAGTCCCCCGACCGGGAGTCGCGGCGTTTCGTATACTCACCTCAAGTCACCCGTGTTTTGAACACGGTTATATTAAGTATTGGGAAGTGGTAACATTGTGGCCTTCTGTGGAAGATTGTGGAGTTATATTTGGATTCCCCTTTACGTGCACGTTTGGATTTACCCTTCATTGTCATTGGTTTGACTGGCCGATCGATTATTCTCGGTCCAGCCGTCGCAGTATACAAAATCAAGTATATTGCCAGTCGAGCTCCCCGGTGAAGATTTCCGCCCAGGAGCAAATTTAGTCCTAACCCTCGTCTCCTTATTCGACGGACTTTATACTTTTCGCCCTAGGGTCTATCAAGAGTGCGCAACCGCCAGTGCTGACGGGTACACAAGGTGAGCTTTTAACATGGATCATCCAAGTCGTCACGACCAAGGTGATGAGAGTGACCGATCCAGCCGGCTGGATGCCGGATCGGATCAAGACCTGGATGGATAGAGTACCCCCTCCGACAGTAAGTCATCTGGGCCCCTCGTAGGTATTCGCATCTCAGGAAGAATTTCTGAGAGCGACTACACCACAGTAGTACCGGTTGATGAGTCGGTAGTACCGGTACCGGGAACCAATCCAATCGCGGAGGAATCCAGGAAGACACCGGTAAAACTGGTAATTACACCTGATGTCAAGGACAGAAACTTGACATTAAAACAAAAAAGCCCAGTCGAAGGACTCAGTGAATCAGCTGAGGGCAGAGTGGAACCTGCAGAATCACAGAAACCAAAATGTCTGGCTCAAGCACTTCAGACGGCGTTAAGTGAAGCTGCTGTGGCACGTCCAAGGGTACAGGCCTGGTTGGATTTGACACAAGATCTTTTCTCGGCGGTATTTATCAAAGCCCGTGGTCCGGTGTCACGACTTTCGGAAGCTGCTAAACGTTTGCCGTCGTGGGCTTTATTCGGATACCTCGACGCTCTGGGAGCTAATTGTTAAGTCAGATGCATACCCCACGGCGTTACTGGGCATCGCAAGAATTTATTGGGGTCACACCATGTTAGTCGTCGAGTATCCTTCGATGAGAGGTCGCACACAGTGTCTCCGTTGTGGTGAAGTGGGACATCCCATGAGGAAGCGCACCACCCCGCTAACTGAACTTTTAAAGACAAAATGTATTCAGGTCACGTTAGAGGAGTTAAATAAATTCTCGATTCAGGACACCACGTTTCGCAGTATGGAGGAATTACGTAGGCAACACGGGAAAACCAAAATGTTTCTATAGCGTCCGCGGACAAGGAGGAGGTAGAAAAAGGAATTACGGAGACGGCCAATAGTGCGACCCCGTGCAACAAGTAGGTAGAGGCACAGCAGAAGGAGGTGATTTCAAAGGAGGCAGCCGGGAAGCAACAGCAGGCTACTTCTGAGTGGATATAGTTAAGAAGAAGAAATGAAGAGAGGGAGTCGGTCGAAATGAGTCTACGGAGGTTGAGAAGACGGCTCCAGATAATGGTGTCACCTCGAGTTTGAAATCCGACCTTCAGAAGTTGAAGGCCAGGGATGCACTAAAGCATCGTAAAGGAAATGATGCCGATAATTCGAAAGACGTAAAAGACCGGCCGGAAGGTGGAGGTCAGGCGCCACGGGGAGCAGAGGGAAAACTAAAACTGGTTTCTAAGTCTATTAAGGACCGAAAGGAAACAAATCGTACGAGAAAAACAGGCTACAGTTCTCCGGAAGAAGGCTAGTGCGTTGTTAATGATAGAAGGAAAGATGAAAACGCTGTCTTGGAACAAGTGGAGAGAGAAGAAGGGCCTATTCAGCCCTCGGAAGCAATCGACATTGCTGAGATAACTACTTCGGATTTGAAGTCTATCCAAGATGTTTTGCAACTGCTCGACTTGAAATTGGTGCCGACACCAGCTACAGGCAATTGCCAAGTGTATGCTGTGTGTCAGGCCTTAACCTGTTCAGCGCAATTGAAGGACAACGTTCAGTTGTTGGAGACTATGACGAAGCAACTAAAGGAAGGATGCCTCGCTCGGGCGCTAAAGGACTTTGATGTTAAGTTTCCTCCTGGTGTGAGAAAGCCGACACTTATCGAATTAGGACGGGGATATCCAAGCATCTCGCCCAAGGATTCCAAGAGAATATTTGTTAGAATTTGCGGAGAGTGGTTCAAGTATTACGGAAAACATACCAGAGGCAGCCTGGGGAAGCAACGACACATTGATGACCCTGAGTACACTGTTACAACGAGACATTTTTGTGTTAAGTCAGGCGCCTGGAGCAAAAGTTCCGGGAGTGCTGTTTCTTACTTCAGATCGAAAAGCTACCAGATGAGCGGGGAATATCCTATAACGGTACAAGTGTCCTATAAAAAAATGCGGGCATTCCTAAAGTCAAGGGAATCAGAGACCCAAGAAGGAAAGAGGCCGATGATCTTGCAGTATGGTGGACAACACTACTCGGCGATATTAAGTGGGGTGCGTCGTCACCATGAAGAGGATATTAATATGGATCGCAGAAGCGACGACGAGGACTATAATGATGAGAAGGAGGTACAGGCCCATTACGGACAACGAGAAGATGATGGAGAAATTAAGGAGCCCCAACAACAGCATGGAAAGCAATAGGATGAGCGACAACAACTCGGAGGAACAGAATCTAGTGTATCCTCGCAAGAGCTGGTGGTTAGTGGTGATGGCACTCTCACCAACTATGGAAATCAATCTCCGTGGAACTCGGAAGACTGGGATGGAAATTTTGATGATCTTTTACAGAGGTTAACGATCCATCACGGGCTAAAATGTGATATCACACAGATAATCATGACTAAGGATCCGCGAATGTGCGAAATTTTTTTTTACATTTTCTGTAATGGGGTACCATTACATAAGTGATATTTGAGTAGAAATATCACAGTTCAATTTCAGACGTAATACCTGAAATATGAATATTGGATTATAAGTTGTCATAATCCACCTTTGAGAACAGATTCTGATATTATGGAATCTAACAAGTCATCTAATGATAAAAATATCATTAGATCAGTTTTATACTACATGTTACTATGATTAG